>PVIA01006191.1:0-23945 GCA_004024845.1 Tonatia bakeri
AGTGAAATATTTCTTTTGGGTTATTTTCTATGAAATATTGGATTCATGGGCTTAATTTTAATTGTGAATTATTAAAACTGGAAACCAGGGTATATGGGTTCTCTAAAAGTACCACACATGTCACCAAATTCAAGACAGCCAGTGTCCAGGGGACTTTAGATCTTTCAGACCCCTTTTGAGTTAATTCACAAACATATCATACGGGTCTGTTTTTCTACCTTTGCAAATGCCTTAGCCTCTAAGAGTATCACCAAGTTATAAAAGAATATTAACTGAGAAGGAGATATAGAATATCTAAGATACATGAGTTAAGTTTGTGTGTATGAATGTCTTTCTGAAAACAAAGATGACATACCAGGCCTAGACCACCGGTGACTCTGAAGATGGGGAAGGTGTGGCAAAGGACAGAATGTGTCCCTTCAAAGTTCCCATATTTTAAATTTTTAGGAATTGGGTCTGTTTTATTTCTCCCAGGAACATGAATATTGATTATCTAGTAAAAAATTATGTAGATTTATTATATGAGTCCCAACATTGAATTTGTCATGGTTTTTCACCCACTGGAAATAATCAGGACTGCACAAACGTCATTTTCATGTAAAATTCTTCAGGGGATACCATAAATTTTGATAGTCTACTCTAAACTAATTTAATCTGCAAGCATCAGTTAGATACCAGTTATAAAATGGAATTGTAAAAAAACACCATCACCATCCAAATTATTTACTATTTCACTATATTTGGTACACTTTGGGAGCATGCAGTCTAAGATGGGCTGGAATCAATGGTCATGTTAATATCCTGTAGCAAGTATGCACCAATACTTGACTTATGAAAATGATTAAGATGCCTACCTAATCCATATATGTGAGTGTTTTGTGGGCATTTTTGCATGATACTGAAAAATTGTTACTCGGGAATGTATCAGCTTAAGCAGCATCTAATACTTTTTCCTTTTTACAGTACATGAAGATGATGGGTGTGAACTCCTGCAGTCACTTTTTTGCCTGGCTGATAGAGAGTGTTGGATTTCTACTGGTTACCATCGTCATCCTCATCATTATACTCAAGTTTGGCAATATTCTTCCTAAAACAAATGGGTTCATTTTGTTCCTGTATTTTTCGGACTACAGCTTCTCAGTTATTGCCATGAGCTACCTCATCAGTGCCTTCTTTAACAACACCAACATCGCAGCTCTGATTGGCAGCCTCATCTACATCATTGCCTTTTTCCCCTTCATCGTTATGGTTACAGTTGATGACGAGCTTAGCTACGTCGTAAAGGTGTTCATGGTGAGTCAACGGTCACGTGGGATGGCCAGTGTGAAAGAAAAATGGACCCTTTTTTGTTGTGGTTTTTAAACTCTCACACTGAAAGTATATGTATACTTATTGAAATTTAAAAGTTTAGTCATTGCAAAAAATAAGCTTAACTGTCCTAATGATAGTCAGTTTTTCTACATCATTGTACACCATACAAGCACATGGCTGTGAAAAGGAAGCGATTTCCTGTAGTTTCTAAAACCATAAGTTGATGTTGTTAAGAAATAGTTCCTGAAGAAAGAACAGTTAGAATATAATATATCACATTTTGAAGAGCACCAAAAATTCTGACTTGAAAGCCCTCAGTACTAGAATTATTCTCATATATCGATGATTTTCATGGCATACAACACAACTTACAGGCAAAAAACAAATGCACTGATAACACATAGTCAGTTTTGAATTCCTTTCTGCCTTTTAATTCAAAAGTGCTCAATTAATTTAAGAAGTTTAGTGAAAGCATTGAGATTATGAATTTGGAAAGTAGAAATAAACCTCTTTATTGACTAAGAGTCATATTAAAACTTTGCTTTCCATAAAGAAATAAAAAGTGATAAATAACTTTCTTCTAACTTTGACTACTTTGGATTTAAACAAACTTTAAAATAATAATTTGTTGCAATTATAAGTATTCAATCAGTTGCTATTTTAGTGTTATTTCCTCATAATATTTCCGTTACCTGAAATCAATTTATGAAGTAAAAACATAATTTGGCTTCAAACATTTCATTTGGTTTTTATCTTAACATTGTATTACTTTACACTTATCTATTTTATAAGTTGCTGAGCAATATTTAATAAGTTGAGACATATATTTTGGACATAGGACAAATTTTTTTCAAGTTATAATTTTCCTCCTCTTGTTTTCTGCCATTTCCTCGTCTCTTCTTTCAGAGTTGTAGCATGCTTGGTAAGGGACCTCTGTATTTTTAAATATGATTTTATCTACATATGTCCAAAGTTTAAGTACATCAAGGTCCATCTGGGTGAAAAGTGTGAAATCTTCAAGAGCCCTGACTGCTGTTTGCTCTCTCCACAGAGCCTCCTGTCGCCGACAGCATTCAGCTACGCCAGTCAGTACATCGCGCGGTACGAAGAGCAGGGCATTGGTAGGCTCCTTTCTGTGAAAGCGGGTTTTTGTCGTTCAGGACTGCCATATAGCTCACACAAGAATAAATGCACGTGTTCACTTCGTAGGTCTTCAGTGGGACAATATGTACAGCTCCCCGGTTCAGGATGACACCACCTCCTTTGGCTGGCTGTGCGGTCTGATTGTAGCTGACTCCTTCATTTATTTCCTCATTGCTTGGTACGTCAGGAATGTCTTCCCAGGTACGAACATACTCCCTACACATACCTGAGTCTTACGGTTGTCACCATTATGAGTTGGCTAACATATATTTTCTAATATTTGATTTACCGTATATGATCTTTAAAAATAAATATTTAAATTCCAAAATTAACCAAAATGTCTTCAGGATGAGATAATGCACCTAGGGGGTTCCTTCTCTGATGTTTCTTAAAAGGATGGAGTGAATTAAGAAGCATGGAATCCAGTCTTTCCAAGTGGGAGTACAAGGCAAAAGCCAAGTCTCTGCATTCGAAGGAGAATTTACCAAATTCTAATGGAAAATGACTCGTTGGGTTTCCTCTTCCTAGCTCTCAAGTGGTCATCATTTCTAGCATGCTTGGGAGTTTTCTGTTAAGCCATATTTATATTTGTACAAATCTACAAAGATAGAAGTAAGATCAGTGATTGCCTGGGACTTGGGTGGGAGCAGAGATTATCTGCAAAGGGGCCTGAGAGAACTTTTGAAGTTACAAAAATATTCTAATATGTGGTGATGGTTGTCCAGTTTTAAAATTTTACTAAAACCATCTGACTCTGTACTTACAATGGGTAAATTTTATGGCACATAATTATATACCAAAGAAGCTGTTTAAAAAGGAAATATTTTTTTTAAAAAGCTACGTTTTTTACTTTGAAAACTGACAGCTCTCTTAGTTTTATACAGTACCAAAAAATGAAAGTACTTCCTGAACCATATATAGTCATTCTGTTATTTAGCTATTGATGCTTAATATTAACAATTAATTAATAGCTATCCTTTCTAATACATTTTTATTACAGGTACATATGGCATGGCAGCTCCATGGTATTTCCCAGTTCTTCCTTCCTATTGGAAGAAGCAATTCGGATATGCAGAGGTAAAGCATGAGAAGAGCAACGGCCTGATGTTCACTAATATCATGATGCAGAACACCAACCCCTCTGCCAGCAAGACAAGTAGGTCAACAACATGCATTGTTATGAGAGAAGTGATATAAAATTTACATGACTAGTGATTTTAATTATGTTTTCCTAAATGGCAAGATTATTCTTTTCATCATGGATGAATATGTCTACGCATATGTGTTTGGACTCTTATGGAGATTAAATTGTGGCTTTTTCTGGGCTCATTAGCTTACTTGGTTAGCATATGGTGCTAATTAGTCCAAGATTGTAAATCCCTTTGTGGTCCAGTTAGACTCACACAGAGAAAAATTTTCTTGCTTGGCCACAGTCTGCACCCCAAACTCCAGCCATCTGTCACTAGTCATAAGGAGTAACCAAGTAACAAGTATGGATAGTTTAGCTTAACCTATCACCAACACTGGACAGTTTAAAGTTCATGTCTTACTGACATTGGGTGAGTAGTGTCACCTTTATAAAGCAAGGATGGCCCACAAAAATGGTCCTTTTGTGATGCCTGAAGGAGATGTGGAGAGTAATGAATGAATTGGATTCTGTAAACCACAGGTCTGAGCTAAAGAGCTAGCCTTGTCACTGTGAGGTCACACCTTATAGACATTTCTTCCATAAGCTGGTATCATCCTATCCAATCAGAGAACCAAACCTTAGACTTGTTTTTTGAACATTTGAGCTTTGCTGAATAAAACAGAATTCACTGTAATGTTACTATTTTTCTGGAACTGTATTTTCTGACAGAGAAGGGTCGTGAAGACCTTAGAGAATGTAGCTCCACATTCTTTAACCTAGTGAGGAGGCTAAAAACTATAATAGGTCATTTGTTTCCAGGATTATATTTTACATAGAGGGTTGTAATTTTAATTAAGAAAAAGTGTAACTCTGGCTGTGTTTTCTTTCTTGGTGAGCTTACAACAACTTCTCTTGATTTCTCTACAGGTCCTGAATACATGTTTTCTTCCAATATTGAACCTGAACCTAAGGACCTAACAGTCGGGGTGGCCCTGCATGGAGTCACGAAGATCTATGGCTCAAAAATCGCTGTTGATAACCTCAATTTGAACTTTTATGAAGGGCATATTACTTCACTGCTGGGGCCCAATGGAGCTGGGAAAACCACTACCATGTATGTTACTTTATAATACTTATCATGGAAGCATATTATTCAATATTTCCTCAACTCTTTAAAAAAATGAAAGCCATGACATCTCCCAGATGGATTAAGATGGCTCAGCATACATGCTGAAGGACAGTGTCTAAGTCAGAGATCCCACACTGTGAGCTCAAGGACCAGATCAAGCCCACCAGACAGGGTTACTTCTTCTGCCTGGTATTGCTCCCCACCCCCCAGCACTTCTCAAAATGTTTAATTCAGTGCCAGTATTTAAAAATAAGGGAGTTTTCTAATTAAAGAATATTCTTGGCATCTCTTAGATAAAACGAAGTTTTGGCAACATTGAATTCACAGTCTTGGGTTGGGACAACTGGTTGGGGCATATTAGCGACTTTTCTCTTAAAGGAGGTATCTGCTTCCTCGTTTACTTCTGGTCCCTACGAATTCATACAATCTCATGTGCCTGGTCTGTTTTCACTTATTTGCATTCTATGCTCACATATAAGCTTCAGTTTCCATGCTCTGGTATAAACACACTCAGCCCCAGCTGCTCCTTCACAGGGAAGCCTTGCCTTGATTCCTCAAGAAATGAAAGGGTCACCAGCTCTCAGACACAGATCAAAAAGGGCAGATGTGGCACATGCACTCTTCTCTCTCAGTTTTCACTTAACTAGCATGTTCCTGTGTCTGAATGGAGAAAAGATTCAAATGCTTGAGAAGTGGCTTTGCTTAGATTTTGGGATGTGGTTGTTCACTTCCCACACTCCACACAGCTTGTCTGGGAGCCAGCTCTAAGATGCTGTTGGCATTTTCGCCCTATTTGAGAAAAAAGGGTCAGTAGCTGTATATCCTATTTAGTATCATCATGAGTAAATTCAGTGACTGCCAAAGTGTTTTCAAATTAATTTGTTTTGTAAAATAAAGGGGGGGGGAAGGTCATGAAATGAGTGACCATGATATAATTGTATTATATGACCTGTTTAAATTCAGAGTTGGCTTTTTAGTGTGAATAGAGTGCATAAAAGGCAAGATCTCTAACAGGCAATGAGAAACTCATGAAGAAAAGAGATAGAGAAACCTTTGGAAGAGGCTGTCATTTTAGCTGAGAAAGTCACCATCTTATTCTTCTGAATATGAACCTTTAATATAAAGAATGAGATATTATATGTGTTTTAATGAGAAGGATTGCATAGTGTACTGATTCCCTGTTTAGTCCACAGTAGTCATTGGAGTTCTCAGCACTAGTTAGGTGCTGAGACAGAGCAGTGAGAAAACAGAACCTTTCCCTGACCCCACAGAGCTTACATTTTAGTGAAGAAAATGGATATTAAATAATTGCCCAGTTTACCAACCTTCTAGAAGATGGCCAGGAATTATCTAAGTAAGAATAGTCTAGCCACAGAGTGGACCAAGGGCCTGGAGATGGCAGACGAGCGTGCAAGAGTAGAGTGAGAAGCCACCAGCAGCACAGGCAAGTGGTGATGCTGGTTTGCACTATGGCATGGCTGGGAAAATGGAAAGACATGGGTGGAGTTATGAGACTAAGAGAGGAGGAAGAGGCAAAATCAGCTGGATGTGAGGCTTGTGCAACACTGTATTAATTCACTAGATGGTGAAGGAGATGACACTAACAAGGACAGGTGGGAGTGCAAAGACCGTTAGTTAATTTTAAACATATTGAGTTAGAGGACTCTGGAATATACCTTCTGGAGACGTAGCATAGCCTCTTAGATATATAAAACAAGCCTGGAAGTGAGTGATGAGATCAGGGCTAGAGATCTACATTTGAGACTAACAACCTGTAGATACCATCTGATGCTAAGGAAGTACATCAATTTGCTAAAGGAGAGAATGTACTGGCAATTAAAAAGTCCAACCATTTCTGTCATTATCATCATCATTATTAGGTAGTATTTATGCAACACCCTCAATTATGAAGAGCTTAAAAGCAATTTTTATTTTCTATTCCCATTTAATACCATTTTGTTTCATAGTTTTACCTTGCCTAAGGAAATAAACTGGTAACATTTTTCTGCTAACAGATGAGTTGTATTTATTCCTAAAATCTAGCTTTCATGCTTGGTTTACACCAACTTTATCATTTCTCTATTTCCAGCTCCATGTTGACTGGACTGTTTGGGGCCTCAGCAGGTACCATCTTTGTTTATGGAAAAGATATCAAAACAGACCTGCACAGCGTACGGAAGAGCATGGGAGTCTGCATGCAGCATGACGTCTTGTTTAGTTACCTCACCACCAAAGAACACCTTCTCTTGTATGGCTCCATCAAAGTTCCTCACTGGACTAAAAAGCAGCTGCATGAGGAAGTAAAGAGGTCAGTTATGGGAGAACTGAGAGTATGTGTTGGCAGCTCAAAGAGAAATAGAGCTACTATAATAATACCAATAGGAAGCATTTTCTCACAAACCAACTGATTTTTAGTTTTTTACTTCTCTGATGGTGAATACATGTAATATCAATGGAGGAATTGTTGAAATCTCTTCAACTCTGGCTTCTATATTGCCCCAAATCCTCTGTTTCTAATCTCCATGGCTACTGGACGGGGCCGAGCCCCGTAACTGGATCCCCAGGTCTACTCTCCCTTATCTAGTCTTCTGCACAGAGCAGCCACGGCGACCTTTGTAAACTACAGATCAGAGCATGCGGTCCCTGAGATCAAGACCCTCTCATGACTTCTCACCACATACAGTGTGGAACTCAGTCATGTTTTTATCCAAGCCTACCTCTGAGGCCCTACTGGACCTGCCCCCAATCTCACTTCTGACGCATTGCGTTTCGTTCTAGTCCCGGACGTTCCCTGCCCTGTGCACGCGAGGGCCTGGTTGCACACTTGCTCGTGCTAAGCCTGCTCCAGGCTCGGGGCTTCTCACTTCCTGTTCCCTCTCCTCAGAGCAGCTTTTCCCAAACAGCCACTTGATTTTCTCTTCCACTTCCCTGGTCCCTGACAAAATGTCACCTTCTGAGGAGACCTCCATATACAAAACTGGTGCCTAACACAGCATGCCCCAGGCGCTATTTGTTTCCTGTCCCCTGCTTCATTCATTTTCATCACGCTTATCACCAGCTGGCATATTATAAACTTACTTGGCAATATGTTTGTCAACTAAATTTTCTCTGCATCCTTCCTGATACACACACATATTAGAATTAAACTGTTTATGGGTAGGAGCATTACCTGCTTACTTCTTTCCCCCAGCACCTGAAACAGACTCTGGCACTAAAAGGCCAGATTCTCTATAAATATTTGTCAAATGAGTGAACAAAAGAATGAGCCATATATTCCCTTTTGTTGTTTCCTGAGCAGTATTTTATAATTCCAACTAGATGATACATAATAAATAAGTGTGTCAAGAATTTTCAATAGTTTATTGCACCTTGCTGAACACATGATGGTTGCTTACTGAATATCTATCATTTAGGGAGTTTATTGTACTTTCCCAGTATTTAAATGGTCTATCTATAAAAAATAACCACCATTCATTATTTTTGAAGGACTTTAAAAGATACTGGACTATATAGCCATCGTCATAAGAGAGTTGGAACATTGTCAGGAGGCATGAAGAGGAAGTTATCCATATCCATAGCTCTCATTGGTGGATCGAGGGTGGTCATTTTGGACGAACCATCCACTGGAGTTGACCCATGTTCTCGCCGAAGTATATGGGACGTTATATCCAAGAACAAAACTGGTATGAGTACCTTTTTATAGCTTCTCCACCCAACAGTTGTCAGTTTGCTCTCTGGGATCCATACACACAAGCAAACTGAAGCCTTTCTGTTTTTGACACCCACCAAAGGCCTCCCATGGATTCTTCCTTTCCCCAAGTCTTCCTTTCTCCCAACTAAATTTCTGGACCAATCAGTTAATATCAATGTGGCGCCCACTGTGAGTTGACCACTTAACGGGACTTTCTGAGAGCATGCAAATCCAATAGACATTCCAAGTTCTGCCTAGAGGAGTTTAGAATCTAATTAGAGATACCAAACATACACAAATGAAAATAAACTGAAAACAGAATAAATAAGTGCTAACAGGATGTGAAGCAAAGAGCAATCAGAGCAGAGTGGATTAATCAGAGAGGAATATTCAAAAAGTCTTTAAAATGAATGCTTCTTCATAGTGGTGAAGGAAATGGTGGGGGTGGGGAGGTAAGGAGGGTTGGAAATAGAAACAGAGAGACCTCCAAATATTTTAAGAGTAGCCCTGAATTTCTCTTTGGTCCTTTTGGAAGCTCCTTCTGGTCAGTTTTTCTGTTACCTCATAAATGTGAGTCTTCCTGGAAATTGCAAGATTTACTTGTGCTAATTCTCTGTGTCTTGGGAACCGTATTTTCATGTTGCATCCTTGGTTGTCCCACTCTGTGTTTTCAAGCCAGAACAATCATCCTCTCGACACACCACTTGGATGAGGCCGAAGTGCTGAGTGACCGCATTGCCTTCCTGGAGCAGGGGGGGCTGCGCTGCTGCGGGTCGCCCTTTTACCTCAAGGAAGCATTTGGGGATGGCTACCACCTCACGCTCACCAAGAAAAAGGTTTGTAGGAGAGAAAATACAGCTTATAATGGGGTCGTAAGTTAATTTTGTATGAAACAGGGGCAGACTCTCTCCAACTTTATCCATTGCTAAAATTCCCTTAGTATGTTAGAGTCATATTTCTCAAACCTGAGCAAGCCTCAGGACACCTGGCGGGTCTAGCGAAACTGAGACCTCTAACCCCACCCCAAGAGTCTCTGATTCTGTAGGTCTGTCTGGGATAAGGATCCAGAATTACTACATTTCTAACGAGCCATGTCACTATCTGGGAGCAAAGAAGCAATTGTAAAGCCCCAAGGAGAGGCTGTGCCTGAGCCTGATGCACTCTTAACACAGAAAAGAGACTGTGGTTTCAAGTGACAGGGAGGATGGTGGGCAGTGAGGCTGGGGAAGGGATACAGTGAGATGGGAGAATGGAGCTGGAGGATGGTTATTTGCATGCAATCCCAGGGACCCCCTGTGGGGCAGGGAGCCGCTGAAGAAGTGACGTGATTTCTGAGGTCTGGGGTGGCCGAGAAGAACTCGCCACCTCCTGATCAGGGCCCCAGGACCCTGCAGGGTAAAGATGAAGGATTATTTAACTTTCGGTTTTTTCTTTCCCCTAGAGTCCAAATCTAAATGCAAGTGCAGTGTGTGACACAACGGCTGTGACAGCGATGATCCAATCACACCTCCCTGAAGCCTACCTGAAGGAGGACATCGGGGGAGAGCTCGTTTATGTGCTTCCTCCGTTCAGCACCAAAGTCTCGGGGGCCTACCTGTCACTCCTAAGGGCGCTGGACAATGGCATGGGTGGCCTCAACATCGGCTGCTACGGCATTTCCGACACCACCGTGGAAGAGGTGCTCCTGGGCGTTTCTTAGAGCTGATATCATCGCTGTTCTCTTAAAATAAAGCTGTGCCATTTTTTTTTAAAGAACAGAAATATTTTTAAGTGAACATTTCATAAAATTTTAAAATTACCTCAATGTCATTCTTATATAAGACTGACTTTTGAGAAAACAAAACAAAACATGTTCCTCCAATTAGAGAATGCTTTTTACATACAAATATATTCACTTCAAGCCGAACTTATTTGTCTTGATAAATGGATAAGAACTGAAAATCAAAATTGAGCCTAGAAACTAAAGATAGGCATGATTTATATTAAGGAAGTATAATGTCTTTTCTTTCCAGGTCTTCCTGAACTTGACTAAAGAGTCACAAAAAAATAGGGATATGAGACTTGAGCACTTAACACAAAAGAAGATTGGGAATGCCAGCACCAGTGGCACCTCGACCCCGGATGATTTGTCCGTGAGCAGCAGCAACTTCACAGACAGAGATGGTATGAATCTAAGCGCGTGTTTTGTTTGATTTCAGTAAAGGACATAAGTAAGAAAATTCATGTGATAGATTTTGATTTTTGAAACTCAATTTTAAATTGTCTCTCTAAATTCAAAAAGCTTAAAGAAATATAAACTTTGAGTAAAACATATTTACTCAAAATATATATTTTTAAATGTTTATTGATTCTTTTTAGAGATAGAGGAAGGGAGGGAGGGAGGGAGAGATAGGAGAGAGTGGAGAGACGGGAACATTGGTATGTTGTTCCACCGATCTTCATTCATTGGTTGATTCTTGTGTGTGTTCTGACTGGGCAACCACACCCACAGCGTTGGCGTGTCAGGATGATGCTCTAACCGACCTAGCTACCTGGCCAGGGTCTCTATTTCAAAAAAATAGTTTGAGAATGTTGAAGAAATTCCTTATTAGGACAATGATGGGTATTCCTCTACCCACCAGTAGTCGTTTTCAACATGTAGCTAACAAAGATTTCAGATTTGTGTTCAACGCGTTAAAATCCTTCTTGTAACTGGCACTATTCCACAACCGACAAAGTAACCTTTTAAAATAGTTCACTCACTCTTATTAGATATGTCTGAGTGGAGATAATAATCATTTTTAAAAAGTTAAAAACATAGTCATCACTCATTGTGGAACCTCATTGGAAAACATGTCTAACCTCCCCACCTCTCCTAGCAGTTCAGGTGCTGAGAAGAAATTCAGGCTTTGAGAAAATGCTTTTGGAGGAGGGTCTCTGAACTGATGAAGTTGGAGCCAATGGCCATGACTCTATAATAATAGGTCTCTCTTCCCAATTCTTCACACAATGCACAATTGCAAAAATCATGTTTCTTAATACAACTTTGAGGAATTGAACTCTTTTGAAAATAACTTCTATTCAGTTATTCTCTTTTTGACAGTTAATTTATTCCTTCAAAGACACTATTTATTTAAGGAAACATATAGTAAAATATTATATAAATTATGGAATAGTCATTTCAACAGTTTGTTTAAATTGATAAAAATCTCTAGGAACAGGACTTTTAATTAAGCACTTGCCTGGCTCTAAAACTCAGAAAAGATCATCTCTAATGTTTGTATAACTCTGGAACTTGGAAGTCTCATTTGTCTTCCGCCTTATTCCTCATATATCATCTTTTGGGGAATATAATTGTCTACTCCATGGAATTGAGGACTTTGAAAGTGGTCATCTGCTTCAGGAAGTAAAGGTTATACATTTGTCTCATAATTTGAAATATTTCTTCAGCCAAAATATACCTGTTATTGACTATATTTTAGAAATCTCATTTGCTCCATTTGATACATCTGTAAATCATCCACCTGTAATTTCTCAAGAAACAGAAAAGCATACTAATTAACTTAAAATATTTAGCTCTGTCTACAATTCCCCTCTGCAGAGATATGAGTTTGCATTTAAATTTGTTCACTCTGTTAAATTGGAGTTCATTTTAAATTAAGCAGCTTTGTATTTTTCCTTATCAGCTAAATGAAGATCATGATTTTTTGTGCTGCATAATTTGTGATGAAGAATTTTAACTACCCACAGAGCTGACAAATACTGCCATCTCATCACATGGCTTGCTTGGCGGCAGGCCTTAGGAAAGAATGTTGTATTTGCTCCTATTTTTTTAAAGGGTGCTGCTGGAATTATCAGTTGTAGGGGCACTGACGAGGAAACAGTTTATGACCCCCACAGCTGCTCTTACTCCTAGAAGCCGTGGAATTGTTCTTAGCATTCGAGAGCATTTCAGAAGGGACAAGGGTAGACATTTTGCCTAATAAGTTCTTTTTTGTGACTCAGGTGGTAAAAAAGTGTTGTTTTGAAATGCCATGTAATTACTCCAAATTTCTAAAGAGAATGTAGTGAATAGGTGTTTGAGCTAGAACTATACTTCAGAGGAGAGCCTTCTCCTTTTGTCACATCTAAGGTGAATCCATTGGACTTCACATTGGCAATGAGAGCCAATGAGACTGATAATCATGAAGTTCACCACAGTAGGAATGAGTTCTTAGACTAGGTTGATGTTCTGGTTTCCATTTATTGTATTTGAATTCAATCTCTTGGTGGAAGCAACCTCGTCAGTATTAGTAATTGGTAATGAATCCTGAGCCTGCATTGAGACTGGAGATTGGGGACAATGCTCATTTATAAAATTCTAATTAACTTAAATTAGATATCCCTTTGACATGGAAAACTACTATGTACATGATAATAATATTTTGCATATAGTGATTTATAATTTTCAAAGCAGTTTTGCGTGTGGCACTATGACATGAAGTGGCTCAGGCTCAAAGCTGATAAATCCAGAGCTGAACTAAAATCCAGATCTTTAAAATATAAGATTTTCCCACTGTATCACATTATATTATCTGCCCATAGGTTTTTGAAGTGACTTTATGACTTGATTTATCAAGGCTCCCCAGAACCATATCAAATATCTTTTTCTTAACCAGACAAAATCTTGACAAGAGGAGAGAGGTTGGATGGCTTTGGACTCTTACTGAAGAAGATCATGGCGATACTCATTAAGAGGTTCCACCACACCCGCAGGAACTGGAAAGGTTTCATTGCTCAGGTTGTCCTCCCCATTGTCTTTGTAACCACTGCCATGGGCCTTGGCACACTGAGGAATTCCAGCAACAGTTATCCAGAGATCCAGATCTCCCCATCTCTTTATGGTGCCTCTGAGCAGACTGCCTTCTATGTGTAAGTTTTCTTCCTTTACCCAAAGTGATCTTTCCACATTGCTTCCAGAGGTACGGTTGCACCTGAATGAATGCAATGAAATGCTGAAGAATAAGGACTTAGAGGCCACAGTGCCTAATTCTGCCACAGGATTGGACAGTTTGATTTATTGTGATGTGACATGCTTACTGCCAACAAATAACGTTTAAGAGTCTATGTGTTCGCCTAAAAGTAAAGTTATAGTAGATCTTTATTTTTAATGACAAGATTTTAATCAGGAGAGTCAGGTTAAGTATGGCTTCCCAGTCTATTGGAATGTATAGCAGATAATTTTTTATTGGTTTTACAAATTAAATAATAATGTCAGAATTTTGTGTAATATAATGTTATGTATACCATATGTAATCACTAAATACACATGACAATCAGAAGAATAACAAGGCAGCCAAATGGAGATGTGTGGGTTTCTTCCTGTGACACTTTTTATCTCTGTGATTAAGTCTTAGATTTTTAAAACAGTGGTTGCCTGGAGAGCCTATTTTTTTACTCTATTACTTATGAGCAGCAGGTTAATACGGGAGATGAGTGAAGGAATCATAGATCTGTTTCTGGCCTTTAATGTTGCAGGAATTCTAACCCAAGCACAAAAGCCCTGGTCTCAGCAATGTGGGCCTTCCCTGGCATTGACAACACCTGTTTGAACATCAGTGATATGTAAGTGGTTCTTGTCATTTTTTTTCTCTTCCACATTCCACTCTGAGTGTGTGTGCACGTGCACATGTGAGGGCATGTGAGTGAGTAGATATGGACCATTGGACTGGAGAAGGGCAGTGCAATGACAGAAATGTGTTTAATAGATGTATTTTGTGTTCTTTCGTTCACTCCCTGGCTATGCTGTAATAATAATAAAAAGATGCTTTATAACTTGTGAAGTTCTTTTCTGCACATATTTTCATTTCACAATCACAGCAACCCTGTGAATTACTAATCCCATTTTTAAGATGAAGACACTGAGGCTCGTAGGGACTAAGATTCTTAAATAAACAAGTTTAGGTAGGAAGTTTTATGGCTAAAACTGAGACCCAGGTCTCGACACCAATTCCCATGCTTTTGTACTATGTACCATTGTTCACTCAAACTTCCAAGATGGGACGCAACACATGTAACCTGACATTAACACATAATTTTGCTAAAGTATCCCCATTCCGTCAGAGAAAGCAATGAAAAGAACAAAGAGAAGAACATGGCCAAAAAGCCCCATCCCACCGTATTAAAGCAGTTCACTGAGCTTTGGTTTTAACATTATTTAAGTATTAAGTGCTTTCCCTCAACTCCCCCCCAAATGTCAGATTACTGGAAATTTTTTTCCGTTTCTTAGTTGCAATGTATATTCAACCAAGAAAACATCAGTAATTTGTTCCTAGGACCTGAATTTAATACCAGATACTTTTTTTCTATCCATAAACATGGGAATGCACGCAGTCCTCACTTCGATACCATTTTCACTTGCAGGAGCTGTTTAGAAAAAGACAGCCTGGGAGAATGGAACATGAGTGGAGAACGTATCACGAACTTCGGTGTTTGCTCCTGCTCAGAAAATGTCCAGGTAAGATGGAATTCAATTTTAGTGAAGTAGGGAAAAGAAAGAAATAAATATCAAAACTTGAAAGATCTATCTAGGTGACCAAAGAGTCAGTATAATTTCGTTTTATGGAAGCTAGTAGCTCAGAGATGTGGACCTGGGCAGCTCAAACATACTGGCTTTGAACTTCAGGTCGCTGTTGTAAATCCATCTCAGGACAAATTTCCAAAGGTAGGTAATTCTGTGATGGTCTTAGCGGAAACTTGCCAAAGATGAATTTTTGGTTTCAGTTCAGTTCCAGCCAGAAAGCTCTATATTTCATGCGACAAAATGCCACCATAACTGTCATATTTGAAAACACAGTGAGACCACCACCTGAGTGGTCGGCCAGGGAGTCAGTAATGTGGAAGTCTAGAACAGAACTCCCCATGTCTCTAAGCAGCACCTCCAGAATGCTAGAAAAATTTATGTCCTGAAAGAAACAGAAAAAATTGTCCAATTATCGCTTACCCTGTCTGTATTCTATAGATGTACACTGTAGGCCTATCAATTCAATAAACTTTTAAGAAAGCCAAATTCACTGGGGAAATTAAAGAGAGTCGAAGAAAAGAGATCACTATTAGTCTCTGCGAGTCACTGTGTTGTCAGCCTACTTTCCCGTGGAGAGGACTCTCGCAATATTTTCTTCAAAGTTATCATGTGACTGTACCCTGAACTCTTTGTACAATATGTTAGAGTGAAAATGTTTTCAGTAAATGCAGCCTATTATTCTGTTTTCTTGCAAGACAGTTACTAACAATGAAAGCTGAGATTCAAAGGGCATCTTTTGGAATCCTTGCTTATTTAAATATTAGTCTTAACTGGTACTCAAAGAGTTTTCTAATCTCTCCTCTAATCTATTTAATTTCTGAAATTCTTTATGTATTTTGGTTAGCTTACAGTAAAAGTCAACTAACAGTATTTAAATTTGGAATCAGTATACATTTTTTTTAATGAAAAAGAAAACCCCCAGGAGATTAAAATTTTTTCAATCTAATACTCTGCTGATAATCTAAGTTTGTGTAAACAGTTTTTAAAAGTGTTTGGCAGTATCTACTAATGCTGAAGATATGCATGCCGTATGGGATCATTAATTCCATTCCTCTTATATACCCATCGGAAATGGGAATAGGTTCACCAAGAGATGTATACTAGAATATTTATAGCAATACTGTTCCTACTAGCCACCCAAATTCCCCCTGGCTGTAGGGTGGAAAAATCAAATGTAATATGTTTCCACGATGGAATTCTCTACACAACAAAATGGGAATAATTGATCTGCAACATGTCTTATAGGAAGATTCTCACAAACAAAAGATGAGTAAAAAAGCCAAATACAAGGCTGTACGTATAATACGACTCCATTTATGTGAAATACAAAAGCAGGCCAACCTACCCTGTGCCGGTTGCATTGCAGGTGGTAGTGACTGGAAGGGAGTGTGATGAAGGGGACATTGTTCTGTTTCCTAATCCAGTGACAGGTTACATGGCTTCAGTTTATCAGTTCACCAAGCGGTATACAGTTCAATGTGTGTGCTTTTCTGTACGCATAATATAATTCAGTATAAATTAAAGCTAAATTGTTACCCTGCATATATAAGGGTATCTTTGATTTGTGAAACCAGTGGCATTCTAGAATGTGATCTTCAGGTTGATGCAACTTGATGTAAGGTGAAGGAAATTCAGCAGTCACTTTTTAGAGCAACCTGCAATCCTAGGCTCTTGGTACACAGGTGTGGTACTAATCTCAAGATGTGCGACATTGTTTGGAGGGATGCAAAGAAAAGCTGGAAAGATGCTAGGTTTTCCCCAGACTACACTTCATGGCAGTGAAACATGGGTAGCTACAATGCAAAGTAAGTGGTCAGGAAGTGTAGAAAGCTACAACCATAAAAATAAGTGATTAAAACTAAGCTGTGAGATTGTTTAGTAGTAATGTCCAAAGCACTTAACTTTAACAAATGTGTAATTATAATGTGAGATGCTAACAGTGGGGCAGCTGGGTGAAGGGTCTACAGGGACCCTGTATGATTTTTGCAATATTTACATAAACTTGTTACTTGGAATAATTTGAGGCTTCTATAAGTAAATATTAGATTTAGATTTGCAGAAAAATAAATTAAATTTAGATGGATGTAAAATTGAGTACTGACACATAGGTTTGGGACCTTAAAACTAATATAACTCAAGATTTATTTATTTATTTATTTATTTAATTGTTGTTCGAATACAGTTTCTCCGTTTCCCCCCACCACTCAAACTTGTTCATCCACTGCCGTTAGAGCCTGAGAATTTAAGCCTGTTATCTTTTCAGTTTGGAGCAAACGTGTTTTTTCTTCCCTGTGAGTTACTGGGGGAATTTCGAGTCATCTTAGTGTTTAGTGTTATTCTCCTAACATATCAAGCTTGTCAGTACAGTAAAAGAAAAATCGCTCCTTATTTGTGTTCTTTTTTGACTTCAAGTGAACCCCAAATACATGTGTAAGCTCTCTTTCTACAGTAACTGTTCTAATCACTTGGCTTAGGCAAGATGCCTTCCTTTTCAAAGCTCTTTCAAGCCATAAACAGACGTCACCCTCCGCCAGTGACAATTAATAGACAAATCATGAGACTGAAGGTCCTTGCCATTTTTTATTTGATTTGCACTGCACTGGCCAGAAAGAACTTAATTTTTAACTTTATTTTTCAGGAATGTCCTAGATTTAACTATTCTCCACCTCACAGAAGAACTTATTCTTCCCAAGTAATTTATGACCTCACTGGGCACCGCTTGGAAAATTATCTTATATCAACTGCTAATGAGTTTACACAAAGAAGGTAAATATGCTCTGCTAGTAACATTTAATTTAGCATATTTTGCTTTCTAATTTTAATGCTAACTGCCTTCTGAACTTGAGACAATAGATGCAAATGTCTATTGATTATTTACGTGGTTAAATTATCTGTTTCATCTAAACAGCTTTATGTATTTAAAATTTAAGTAATAACTCTAAATTAAGATTCATTTGAGCAAATTAAAAAGCATTGATTTTTTTCAGCCTCAAAAATATATTGTAAAACTTGTACATTTATTTTTCTTAAAGCAAAAGAATAGTTATTGAGTGAATTATGCCAACTTGGAGAATTTTGAGGCATTGCTTTCAGTGACAAATGGCCTTAGTTCCAATGCAAATATCTGCATGTGGATAAAATGTATACATGTGTAGCAAGGCCCTACGCAAATATTTAAGTCACTTAAGCATTTGCCATGAATGTAAGATTGGTAGGCTTGCATTTGTGAAAACATGGATGGATCTGGAGGACACCATGCTGAGTGAAATAAGCCAACACAGAAACACAAATACTGCATGATTTCACTTATATGTAGAAACTAAAATACTCAAACTCAGAAATAGAGAGTAGTATGGTGGTTGCCAGAGATTGTGGGGAGGGATAAACTGGGTCAAAGGATATAGCAGTTTCTGTTTACAAGATGAGTGGAGTCTGGAGATCTAATCAACAGCAATGTGACAGAGTCAGCAATACTGTACTGCGTACTTCAAATTCACTAAGAGAATGGATCCTAAGTTCTCAGCTCATACGCATAATACAGACAAAGACAGTGGTAACTATGTGAGGAGATGGATATGTTAATAAGTTTGATTGTGGTGATTATTTCACAATACATATCAAAACATCAAGCTGTACATTTTAAGTATATTAAAGTGTATATAAAAAACCACTTTTTTCTTTTGTCAATATGCCTCAATAAAGCTGGGGAAGAGAGGAGTTGGCAGTCTTACAATAGCTGCTCTTTTCTCCTTTCTTCTGTCTCTTCCCACTTTTATTTTTCAATGTACATAAAGGACTAAAGTTAGCTGTAAAACAATTAAAATCTACAGATAAATGAAAAAAGAAAAAATAGTCTCTCTCTCTCCCCAGATACAACCACTATTGATTGTATATCCTTCCAGAAATTTTCTAGTCAAAGATACATGTGAATATTTTCAACAAAATGGGTTGATTCTAAAATCTGTTTTTTTTTTAAATGAACAATATGCTACAGTGTCCTTTACATGCCAAAACTAGAGCGCTACAGCATCACATTTAGGATGACAGTCACAGGAGGATCATACCAGTGTGACGCACCATTATTTATTTAACCCAACCCCTATTGGGACAGATAAATAATCTATTCTTTAAATTGCTACTTGGATTTTTTAAATTCACTTTCTTTTATTAAGAGACCATGAACTGACAGGTAGTTACAGAGACAGAGCTCACCTTCCAATATCCAGGAAGAGAAAACACATGGCAACAGGCGACAAGCTTAGGAAAAAGTTTTGGGAATAAAAGAAATGGAGTCATTAAAAAAAAACTGATGTTATGTGTTTTTAATATTAGATTACCTAAAAAAGGATATTTAAGTGCAAAGTCTTAAGATTGTCCAGATGGTGCAGATCCAGTTAAGTTGGAGGAATTGATTAGATTATATATCATTGATTTTCAGAATGATTACTCCACATTTGCTATTATTTAGAAGGATTTTTTACTTCTAGTTATAATGTACATTTTAGACTAAAATATGATATATCAAATTGGTAAAAATGTAAAATATTTGTTAGGCAGTATTTATTTCATACTGTAAATGTGTTCCTAATGGAAGGAAAAGATTGTGCTCTTAACCATTTTAGATCTATTTGTGACTTTTTTCCTCCATCAAACAAATATAAATTTTATTTATTCACTCTAGATATGGAGGCTGGAGCTTTGGGCTGCCTTTGACTAACGACCTTCGTTTTGATGTAACAGCAATTCCTGACAATAGAACACTTGCCAAGGTAAATTACGAACTTTCTTCTGGGATGTCATATAAATGAGAACATGAACTTGAAATGTTCAAGCGATTTTATGAGGTAACAACAAAACATAGGTACAATCCATTTGAAAAGCAGTTTGGAGTAATACAAACCCCACAGCACAGTGATTCTGGTTCTGTGTATTTACCCCAGGGAAATGTGCACACAGAAGTACCAGGATACATATACAAATAGTACATAGTAGTGTTTCTTATGTTAGCCCAAAACACAGCCCCAAGTGCCCATAGACAGTAGAATCTTTTAGCAATGGAAATGAATAGACTTAGTTCTATATAAAATACAGGCTAAATCTTCCAAACATCATTAATAAGCAAAAGAAGAGACAAAAAGGAATACATAATTGTAATTGCATTTACTATCAACTTTGAAATTAAGCAAAACTCACCATATTGTTTAGGGGTGAGAAAATTATGATTTGGAAGGACGCAGAAAGTCAGTGAGAAATTATTCTGGATGCTGGCAATTTTTGTTTCTCAACTTGAGTGATGGTTCAATAGGTGTACTCTTAAAATTTTTTGTTAAACTATACATTAATGTTTTATGTATATTTTGCTATGTATGTGTCATACATATTTAGCCTTGTTTCTTAAATAACATGGAAACCTAACAGAATTTGATGGATATAAAGAAATCATGTTGGCTATTTTTTCTTCTAGATCCGACCTGTGTTTTGAAGCAAGCTAGAGGCACAGAACCACACACATGTGGTTAGCTGTACGATCAATAGTGGTCTTAGGAGTTTTCAGTTGCCCTTTTCTTATTTGGTAGCAAGAGACATATACAGACTTGGGGACAGTGGAGAACCAATATTCTCTTAGTTACTGTATTAAGCCAAGCAGTAGCATCACCTGTTACACAAACTACCTCATTTCATCCTCACAACACCTGTCCGAGATAGACATTGAGCCCATTTTAGCTGATTTCACAAATCGTAGAGCAAGTAAGTAGTAGGACGGAATATTTGTTCCTTCCCCGCTCCCTCAATACACCAAGTAAATATTCTTGCATAAACAAAGCAGTTCTAACATTAAATAATTTTTCTATAAATCAGATTTGTGATTTTAAATTATCAATGGGATTTCTTGAATTAATCCCCCCTCCCCAGTATTTTAAATCCCTCTGTTATCCACAAAAAAAATAAAGTAACTCACTTCTTTGAGGCTTATCATTTGGAATAGTTAGTAGGGGGATTTCAAGATTATCGATCTTATTGCTAAGGAAACAATGCTTATTAAGGTATTTAATTTTGTTCTACAGCCTGGCATACATGCCATTTGTTTCCATTATAAGTTTTAAGAGCCAGAATGCCTTCATTTTAGTCTGAGAATCATTATAGGTTATTTATCACAAAGCTTATTTAAAGCTTTGCTTACAGAGAAGATTGGAACAACTAATAACTTGGTGCTATCATACCAAAAAAAATTATTTTCCCAGTTTCTGTCCATCTTTAAGTTGGAAACTTAGAAGTCTGTAGTCCACAGTCTGTGGGGTGGTTCATAATCTTCTAAGATGAAATAAACTATTGGGCACAGGCGCTCTTATTTTAAATATAAATCCTGTAGGCAGTCAGATGTAAAAACTGCCTAATTTACTTGCACACAGTTCTGACCTTGCCCTCTTTTGGAATTGCACAGGTGTGGTATGATCCAGAAGGCTATCACTCCCTTCCAGCTTACCTCAACAGCCTGAATAATTTCCTCCTGCGAGTTAACATGTCAGAATATGATGCTGCCCGACACGGTAAAGTTACTTACACAGAGCTTCTTGCGTTGCAACTTTTGCCACCGTCCATATAAAAATTCACATTAGATCCTATGCTTTTCAGTGGAAGGTATTTCATGGTACCTAAATCTCAGATCTTTAAAAGGAGTTTAGAAATTGCTACTTCCAAACTACCACGAGCTAGAGAATTTGGGATAATCCCCTTAACTTCAGGTTAATTTAGTTCCCTTATTTATTAATTCAGGATAGTAACACTTACTTCATGCTTATTTCTGTTCTCCTACCTACTAGTTATATTTCATAGGAAAATATTTTATAACTACTTATTTGTGCATAGGCTAAAAAATAAAAAAACAATGTCAATAAATATTGAACACAAATCTAAACATGAAATCAAAACTTTTAAACTAAAAAGTTCTGTACTTGACCAAAGCATTCCCATTAATTAAGCACTTACCATATGCCACATGCTTTCTGTGGAGTGTTGCTAATCCTCACAAGCACCCTTTCGGGATGAGCGTTATTGTTCTCTACCACTATTTGTCGGAAGTGGGATTCGAAACCGTGTCTATCTGACTCTTGACTCTTCACTTTTCTACTGCTTCCCTATACTCCACCATTTCTACTGTAGTGGGATTTCCCAAGAGGCTTCCACATAGTTTCAAAAATAGAGTCTATAATTTGAAAGAGACTGATTTATTATTTTCTAATTCAATTATTGTCATTCAGGTCATCTTTTCTTCTTAAGTCTTGCTCAAATTATTTTGCCATACTGATCCTAAAAAATAATAATGAAGATGAAAAAAACTAAGTAACATATTTGCTGGCCAAGGCTGATTCCAGCCTGGTAGATAAGCTAAGAAATAACCTATGACATCGGAAGCAAAGACACGGCAAGTCTGTGAGAAATACTGGGGCCTACTTTTCTTCACCTCCCTGCTGTTGGGTGTAACGGTGTACGCCGGATGTTCTGGTGACTGCACCAGTAAACTGTGGGGTCAAACAAGCATTCTAGAAACAGGACCTCTTGGAATCTGTATTTCAGAGAAAAGAGCATTTTTTCCCAACTGCTTTGGTATTTTCCTGGCAGGAGAAACCATAAAGAGACAACAAGATTGATAGAGTCCTGATCTAGAACATCAGTAAAGGGCAAAGTCAAAAGTGGTAAATTAAGTTAAATGCTAGGTGAATCTGGAATGACCTAGTTTGAAAGACTACTGAATACTTGACTGTCAGTAGGATGTCTCATTCAGAGCAGAAGACATTTATTTGTTGCTGGGACAGCTATGGAAGTGTAAAAACTACAGAAATGACCAGGGGAAAATGTAGCCGAGGTATGTAAGTGAGAACAAGAGATCAGTTCCACTTTTGAAAGGTCACCTATTGACACCTGCATTCAGAGTTCATGTATTACTAACACTCTTTACCAAGATGAAAGTAATGGGAATCACTCTGGACTCCACAGGCTAGTCCTGGCCCCCACCATTGTATTTTTAAGTTAAACAGTATAAAGAATTAAGAATTGTGGAACAAACTTCATACTGACCCCTAAAGGAAATTTATTTTTATTTTTAATTTTAAAATAAGGCTTAGCATGAATTATACAGAGACTAATAGTAGTATGTCTTCTATTTTTTTTAATTAACTTTTCTTAGACTTATGAAAGTGGTAACTTTTCCACCTTCTCTGGAAAGAGTTCGATTTCTTTACAAGAACAAAATCCATGTCACCCCAGTACCCTTGTTATTTTGTGATGTATGGTTGGGGTCTACCACGGCAATACTGTCTTTAAAAATCAATGCATCTTGTCTCCTGCTACCCACCCACCCCCAACTACACTAGATGTTGTAAAGCATTTTTTCTTGGATTCTACAGGAACTGGGGTTTTTTGCTTTAGCTGTAAAATTGATTTTCTTTGAATTCTCACATGCTATTAAAAATCTTTTAATTAGCTTTTCTTTATAATGTCAATATCTATTATATTCATGTGGTTTCCCTTCATGGTTAATTACACAGGAAAATTCTGTTCTTGCTTTCCAAAGAATAGGTTTGCTTGTTTTTACCAACAAATATTATCAAATGAGGCTCTTTTTCAAAATAACTGATGCATTGTTCTTGCCCCCCTAGTGTTTATCCTTCCCCTTTATTGCACTAGTACAGTGGTCAATGGGAAGTGTCTCATTTTAGATTTACAGCAACTGTAAAGACAGCATCAAATGTGTTACTTTTAATACACATTGTATGTGGGGGAAATAATTGAAATTTTAAGATAGACTAATTTTTTTAAATATATCTTATTCCATTCCCCCCACTTCACTCCCCTCCACCCTACACACCCTCTCCCACCCACATTTCCCCCCTTTAGTTCATGTCCATGGATCATACATACAAGTTCTTTGGTTTCTATATTTCCTATACTATTCTTTCCCTCCCCCTGTCTATTTCCTGCCTACCATCTATGCTACTTATTC
>PVIA01006191.1:24045-101459 GCA_004024845.1 Tonatia bakeri
AAATTTAATATGCATTCATTGAATAATCACTGTCCTGAAAACATTATGCTGGATGCTGGAGAACCACAGGGAAGATTTTTACATTGATCTTTAACCCTGACACATTTACTTGATTTATCAGCTAAAGACATGTATGAAAACAATTGGTTTAAAAAAAAAAAAAAAAGCCCTGGCTGGTGTAGCTCAGTGGATTGAGCACAGGCTGTGAACCAGGCATCACAGGTTCGATTCCCAGTCAGGGCACATGCCTAGGTTGCAGGCCATGGCCCCCAGCAACCTCACATTGGTGTTTCTCTCTCTCTCTCTCTCTCTCTCCCTCTCTCTCCCTCCCTTCCCTCTCTAAAAATAAATAAATAAAATCTTAAAAAAAAAAACAATTGGTTTGGCACCATCTTTTGTAGTAGATCAAACATCTTCGCAAGAATTCCTCTAGTGAAATAGAGTATTTCTTGATTCCAAAACACAAAGTGGAAATTTTAAAAAATGTTTTTCCCCTGTGTATATTATAATTCACCAACTAGGTTTATGTAGATTCCCAAAGAAATATTGAATCTCTGTAAAAAGAGAGCTCATTAATTTACAAAAAAATAGATAAGAAAGTTTATTCCCCCAGTGATGTGATTAAAATTCTAGGCCAAAATGGTTATGGTTACTGTTAGTTTCTTTGTTTTACTTCAACTACATACTTTTTTCTTTGACATATTACAATTGCAGAATTCAACTTCAGAGCATGTCACAGTCTACTTAATAAAAAATGGAAATTTAAGCTAATTGAGAGAACAGAACTTTAGAATAATTCTATAACATTTGGGTGTTGTGAAGGGAGGGGCCTTAATACACTAATGCAGGGTCTGGCAGAAGTGAAGCCTGCTTGGATGTGGTTGGTAGGATAATAATATGGGTGTAATAATTTATGGTTTTAATTTGAACATTTCACCTGAAATGTCATATGGTGTGCTTGATGTGATATTATTATGTTATAGAATTACATGCTTATGATTTTGTAATAAATTATTTTGTAATAAAAAAAGGGGCATTATTTGTGCCCTGTATAATGAACCTGTATAATGAACATATGCTATATGAGCAATAGGTAAGAAAGTTCTCCCTCACTAATGGCTGTAGGAACAAGTGCTTAAGGAAGATCTTCCTTCCATTCCTTACCATTCTTTTCCAAAGTATAAACTTTGCCTTCACACTGTGGTCCTTTGGGAAACTGTTGCCAGCCCGTTCTGACTCTAGCTAAGCAACATCTTCTAAGGAAGAAGAGAAGAAAAGCTTCCTTCTGACTCCAGAAGTAGCGTTAACTGTGGCAGACCCCAATAATTTAGGACCATGTTGGGATTAAGTGACTACTTTTCTGAAGTCAGCTGGTTTTTCTGAATCTTCCTTGATCTTTATATTTAAGTGAAAATCTCTTGGCATGGCTGAAGCTCCAAGCCATGGGTTGGGGAATTCTAGAATAGCCACCTTAGAAATAGTGTAGTTAAAGAATAGGAGGGATCCTCTCAGGAACGTATCTCCTAGCACAGCCAATAGCACAATGAAGAAGGGGGCAGTAAGTGTCTGTTCTTCAGTAGACCCTCCTATAATTGGCCTTCCTTTAGCTGCTTCTTTACATGCCATGAATTTCTGAAGTACAGCAGATAAAGAGAAGAATGTACAAAACAATTACTTAAATATAACAGAAAGGAACAATGCTATATAAGAAGTGTAAATTCTTGCCCCTTTCCTCAAAATTCCATACAGAATCTGAAAACTTTTTTTCCCTTTTTTGGGTCTCCAAATGTATGGCATTGATGAGATTGGAAGAAAAACACTTTCCTTTAAAAGTGTGTCCCCAAAGTAAAATGTTTGAGATCATAGCATAAGAAAGAAAGTATTGTGTGTTATTCTCTAAAAATTGGTATTTCTGATGAACTAATGAAAAGAACTGTCTCTTCTTTAAGGTATCATCATGTATAGTCACCCCTACCCAGGAGTACAAGACCAAGAACAAGCCACGTGAGTACATCTACACGGCATGACTACTTTCCTTGGCAGAGTCGAGCCTCTGTGTAAAGTCCTGTAATTGGGAATCACAGTTGTATCTGAATGAATGTCAATCTAGAAAAGCTGGTGTAATATAACTCACTGACTGGGATAAAAGGAAATGTCTGAAAGAGCGTACAGTGGGAGTGCCAAGTTGAACTTGATATAGATTCACAGAATCTGCTGCTTTTGTAAGTCAAGTGCCTAAGTGCTTCATCATCTCAATTTCCCTGCATAGCAGTTAAGCAGTATTTCTGTGCTCAAGAACTATACATCCCTTGATACATCCCGCAACCCTTGGAGGCTGAGATTTTTCTGTCGGATATCCCCAGTCAATTCAGATGTGCTAGAGTTACATTTATTCCAGGGTCACAGCCGAGTCATGTAGGAGATATTATCTGGCTGCCTTGCAGGGAGACTTATTTGTGTCACAGCCAACCCTTAGACCGTTTTGTTGATGGTTTAGTCATGAATCTCCTTGAAAGGAAAAGAGTTCCCAAAACTTATGTGTGCTTTCTTCTCCCTATTGCTCACTATAGAATGAGCAGCTTAATCGATATTTTAGTGGCACTCTCCATCCTGATGGGCTACTCTGTCACCACGGCCAGCTTTGTCACCTATGTTGTAAGGGAGCATCAGACCAAGGCCAAGCAGCTGCAGCATATTTCAGGCATCGGTGTGACATGCTACTGGGTCACAAACTTCATTTTTGACATGGTGAGTAGCTTGTGGATTTGCAGGAAGATGGAATTAATTCGAGTAGGAGACATCAGTTTTATATTTGAGATTTATTTAAGCTAGTATGTTCAGATTGTTACCACAATATAAGTAAATAAAGAAAAAAATGCTTTGCATTAGGCTTATTAATCCCATGGTTGGATAAAGTGCTAGAGCTATCTTTATTTCAGGGTCACAGAAAAACCCACCTGCCCTCATCTCCGTGGTCGGAGGACCACCTGGATTAGATCCCCCAGGACGCTTGTTGAATGTAGATTTCTGGGCCCCTCTCCAAACCTATTAGATCCCTGTCTTGGAAATAGACCTGGAAAATGTGCACTTTTAATACAGTTCTTCAGGTTGTTTTAAGCTCACTGAAGTCTGAGAACCACTGCTGTGGAGAAACAGAAGGTTCACAGAATACCAAATAATCAAGGTTGTAAAAATTTTATCAATTAATTGTGAAAAGTTTGAAGTAACCGCCCTTGCTGAATGACACATTGAAAAGATTAGTAAGAACAATAAAAGATGAATTTTATTGATAGCTTTCACTTGCATGAAATGGTCCCACAGTTCACAGGTGTTTTTGTTTTTTAATAACTCTAAATGGGCCAAAAGCCCTGGATGGGTATGATTTATTTGCCTGGTGATTTTGGTGAAATTGCCTGGGTTGCTGTAATAATCATTGGCTTAAAGGATTGGAGAACAATTAAATGCCTATCTATTTTGTGAATGTATCCAGTGAGGCCTGAAATGCATTTGCTGTAGAAGTCAAATCTAAAAGAATAGTAATTACTCCTCTGGACTTAATAAGAGGTTTAATGTTAAGAAAGCCTCCAAGTGTACACACTTCTGTGAAGAGCTACTATTTAGATTCTGTTGTCATATATCTGGCACTCACTCCTGCTTAGGAGATTTTTCCCACCCACACTGAAATTAAATTATCAACTCTTTTATCACGAGCATCCTGCTGTAAACTCTAAACACTGAGTTCTTTGTTCGCATGCCTGTGATTCCAAGAATGTGTGGGCCCTGCTGCTCTGCTGTTTGGCAGACTGGCTCACACTGATAACCAAGCCTTAGAAATCAGCCATCTGAGAGAGTTCCAGTGTTCAAAATGAAATAAATTCTTTGAGGGCTGAATCTAATGCCAGGATACCTGGCTGTCTTCTCTTTGTCACTGAACCTCTGGCACCAAATCCTTCAAAGTCTCCAAGCCTGGAGGCAGATACAATAGGGACTCCGTGTATACCTGTACAGATGAAGGCTGGCTTGACCTCCTACTGCAGGAGACAACTTCTAGAATGAAATCAATGTAAAATAAGCTGAATGTTACAGGCAACAGGAACATAAGTAAAAATGCATTCCTTCAAATATTTCCAGGTCAACTTGTTACAGTTTTAACTAGATGGCCTATTGATTTTTCTTTAAACGTCCTTGCCATATATTGAACATTGTTTTACATATTCCCATAGGTCTTCTACTTGGTGCCTGTGGCATTTTCAATTGGTGTCATTGCTGTTTTCAAGTTACCTGCTTTCTACAGTGGAAACAACCTAGGCGCCGTATCTCTTCTACTCTTGCTGTTTGGGTAAGCTGCAGTGCAAGAAGAATAAACAGAATAAAACTCTCCTAAGCACAAGCAGAACCCAAATCTCACTAGCTAACTCACGATTGCCTTGGGTTTTCATTAGCCCTGAGTGATGTCTAACAATACCTCACTCTTGCTAGTTTGTAGTTTGTAAAGTGTAATACTTCTGAAAGTCAATGTTGTCATTAAGAGTAATATCAGCCATTCATTAATGAATGCTTACTAGGTACCAACTGTCATGCTTAACTATTTACATATGTAATTTAATTTTCATAAAAAAAGGAGACTTCAGATGTCTAAACTACACCCATAATGTTGTTTCTATATTAGGTTCATACAGGCAATACAGGTTGATACAAACAATGCTTAAAGTAGCACTTCATTCTCGCCTGAATGCATGGTTCTATCCATTCAGTTAGCAATTGCAGCTGATGAAGGATCTCTCTGTCTCTAGTTCTACTTCATTACCCCAAAGATTGCTCAGGTATTTGCTCAAAACCAGACAGGCAGCTTCTAAGCATACCTTGACTGCTTAGCTCGCTTGCAATAATACCATTATTTCCCTCAACTTTAAATTGTAAGATTTATATTGATTAAATCCATATTTCTGAGAAGAAAAATAAATTCTTGCCTGGGGGGCGTGTAATACCATCTCTAGGAGGAATTAATTTGAAATTATAATGATGTAGGTCTGCTCAAGTTTCCTTTAAAGAGAGGATTCTTATTGTCATTTTTAAAATATCCTTTGGATTTTTGTTGTTGTTAAAGAGAGTAGGGAAAAAAAAGAGGCATCTAGCTACATCATTCTTAATGTTTATTTTCACATTGGAACTCCATCTAAGTATGTATGTATATATAGATGTATGTTTGATGTATGCATGCATTTAATAAAGGAGAACAAAGAGTGCATAATTTTAATACTTAGTATTATTAACATGCAGGTATGCCACATTTTCTTGGATGTACTTGCTGGCTGGGCTCTTCCGTGAAACAGGAATGGCTTTCATCACTTACGTCTGCATCAACCTTTTCTTTGGCATCAATTCCATTGTTTCCTTGTCAGTGGTGTACTTTCTGTCCAAGGAAAAGCTTAATGATCCGGTAAGGTCCTTTATTAGTCTGCTAAACTTCAGTGGATGTCTCAAATTCTTCAGCACGTCTAAAGCGGAAAGATTTTCGGTATCTTGCATTCTCTAAATGGAAAAGAGGAATTTCATTATATTCTATTAAGTTTAGTAGAGGAAAACTACAGCCTTTAAAATGTTTTTTTAGGCTCCATCTAGGTTAACAACTATGATTGCATGTACCCAGTGGCAAAACTATTGACGTATGATAGGGATTGAGTGGGGTGATAAGGTGCAATCAGGTATATTGTATGGCATGACAAAAATCATGCAATCAATTGGGCAGCTAAACTCTTTACTCATTAACAACTTGTTATGGTGTAGTAGCGACAAGGACAATGGATTAGTTATATGACTATGGATTAAGATTCATTTCAACATTCACGGAAAAAATATCCTAATTCATTCCCTTTCAATCATGTGTTGAAGACTACTTTATTGTAAGCATCACTTTCTATTCAGAGCTGACAATTATGATTAGTGAGAAAGGAAGCACTAACAGTGCCAGGCAATTGAATGGAAAAATGGAGAGGAAATGAAGTGAACCAAGGAAAAAACAAGCACACTCCAGGAGGAAGGAAAAAATTCATGAGGTGTGCGCGGTTGGCCCCAAGTGTGAATAATGTGAAAATGAGCCATTTGCTTCCCATTAAGATGGGTTGCTCTCTCCTTCCATCTCATTTCACCATTTTAGCCCTCTTCAGATAGAAATAACCTTGGGTTCTGAAACTGTACTTTTCTAAATTCCTCTACTCAGACACCTACTGATACCCTGTCAGACTCCACCACCCTGGCTGTTCCTACATTCCTATGATCTAAAACAGGTCCAGAAGTGATTCTGTCTTCAGGGTTTGGCCTGATACCTTAAATCACCTCAGGAAAAACATAATTCTTTCTGCTTGTGCTTTAGTAATGAATTCCCACCATTTATTTGGTTGCAATAAATATTTATAAGCAAATTCAGCATATATGTGAAGAAATTGCCAATCTAGATAAACTTCTCAGGTTCCAATATTTGTCTACATCTAGTTTTAAATTTGTGTCACTTGGTTGGAAGTATAACACTGAGCTTCATTTTTCTCTTATTTCAGACTTTGGAACTTATTTCGGAAACCCTCAAGCGGATTTTCCTGATTTTCCCGCAGTTCTGTTTTGGCTACGGATTGATTGAACTTTCTCAACAACAGTCGGTTCTCGACTTCTTAAAAGCATATGGTGTGGAATATCCAAGTGAAACCTTTGAGATGGATAAACTAGGTGCAATGTTTGTGGCTTTGGTTTCTCAGGGCACGATGTTTTTTTTCTTACGACTTTTAATCAATGAATGGCTAATAAAGCAATTCAGGTAAATACACAGTATTTGGCATCCATGACAGAACTCAACTCAAAATATTCAGGGAGGGGTCAATCTATCTAAACTTTTCTATTAGCATAGAAATGTTTTGCTCAAAAAACTTTTTCAAAAGTTGTAGTATAATTTACCATTCATTACATTAAAAAAATAGTTACCAGATCTTACTACGTGTCTGCAACTATTGCTGTAGACTGGAGAGTAACGTTAAGCACAATTGTGAGTATTAAAGAGATTAAGACTGAGTACTGGAGAGAAATACGTGCATAAACAAAGGATACAGTCTGTTTATGTTGCTTGAGTTTGGAAGAACAGAAAATAAAAATGGGGAAAGAAGATTGAGTATGTAGCATATTAGAAATAGATTTGGAAAAAGAACATTGAAATATTGAGAACAGAGTCATAAATGCACCGATCATTAACCCAGCAATTCCACTTCCAGGAATTTTTTTACTGCAGATATGCTCCTAAATATGTGGAATCATGTATGTATAAAATTATTCATCATAGGAAACATTTCCTAATAGCAGAAGAATGAAAACAATCTAAATGTTCTTTATTTATGGACTGGTTTAATAAATTATATACATATATTCATAACTTAAATACCATGCAACCATTAGACAGGATGATGCAGTTATTCGTATAATATTTGGGATTACTTCTAATATTTATTAAGTGAAAAATGCAGGGTTTAGAACTATGTGTAAAGCATATTACCATTTGAGGTAGAAAAGAAATATGTTATTTATGCAAATATATGCATACACTATCTAATTATTTGTACCTGTGCTGAAGAGAACTGTATATGGTTGAAGGAGTTTTAATTTTCACTGTATATTCTTCGGTACCATTTTAATTTTAATTTTGATACATGATGTACACATATCACATATCCAGAAATAAAACTTAAGTTATTAATAATGAAAGGAATGATTAGGGCAAAGAAAGAAAGAAATGTTGGGGCATATTTAAGAAATGAGTAGTGCAGTTTGTTTAGAACAGAACAAATGCAGTGAAATAAGAGCTGGAGTGTGTGGCTGGGAGATTATGGAGTTTATTGAATGTTTGGTCAAAGAGATATGGTTTGGACTTCGTTCAACAAACAGCCCATTAAAGGTTTTTGAATAGAGAGCAACTTAATCAAATGGTGCCCTGGAAGTGTGATTTTGTAGAGGTAGTACAGATTGGAAGGCAAGAGTCAGAGACACTGGAGTAATGTGAGGTTCCTGGAAAAACCTAGGTGAGCAAGAGTAAAAGCTTATCATGATAATAGGAATAGACAGAAAATGATCGAGGGCGATGGCTGGGTATGCTGAGGCATTTCTGGTGCCAGCAGACCGACTGTATGAGTGGACTTTGGAATGAGGAAGATGCAAAGAAAGCACCACAGTTGGAGTCTGTGAGGATATCATGAAAATACACAGGAACATTGGGAAGAAGACCTAAACTGATTTGTTGGGTTTTTAAACTTAGTTTCATTTGGTTTGCTTTGGTATTTGTTAAGCAAGATACTGAGGTGGGTTTTAAACCTAGTGAGTTTTCAGGGCTGATAACCTTAATATGTTGCATTGATTCTAGGTAAGGCATTCAGAGTCAAAGGAATATAGAATAACATTCATGTTATTGATGATAAAAAGAAGAAATAGAGAGGATTTTTTAAAAAGGGATCACTGCTTATAAAATTGTAAGTGTTGAGTCTTATTAATGATTCTGGTGTGTGTTAAGAAGTAAATTTCAAACCCAGACGGACCTCCTTGTTACTAAAATTAGGGATCTGAATTGTAACAGTGAATCCGTAGACATTCAAGGCTTGGAGCGCAAAAGCCATTTTTCAAATTCCATAATAAATAGGGTGAGAAGCACTTTATACTATTTTTTTTCACTTATACTAATTGTTAAGTTATTTGAGAATCATAATGTATAACAAATTTAAAACAAACCTAGTATGGGATAGCACACTTTTAGTGAAGTGAGAACCCATTAAAACATGTCAAAATTGAATGGTGCCATTTCAAAATCATCGACACAAATCATTGGGTTCATTTTTCAGACTCTTCTTCCGGAAATTCAGTTCTTCACCTGTGATTGAGACAACGGACGAAGACGAGGATGTGCGGGCTGAGAGGTTAAGAGTCGAGAACGGTGCTGACGACTCGGACCTGGTCCAGCTCCACCGTCTCACGAAGACCTACCAACTCATCCACAAGAAGATCATCGCTGTAAACAACATCAGCATCGGCATCCCCGCTGGGGAGGTGAGGAGCCATGTTTTGTGTCTGACTGCCCTCCATATTGGCATGACAGTGACAAGTACAGATCTTTATCTTTCCTGAATTTTTTTTCTAGAAATACGAAAGTCAGCTTCTGAATCTTTTGATGGATTCGCTATATAAGATGTACACAGGTCCATGTGTTACTCACCCTAAAAGTCTCCCCTCTTGGTAAAGAGGGTTTATCATATACCAAGTCCTGAGCACCTTCCCAAGTGACTACCCCCCTGGGGCAGGCTGGTGGGCAAACAGCCTGGGGAGGGTCTATCTTCAACTTCTAGTTTCCAGGCCTCTTCACAAGAGCGCATAAAGAAATCAGTTGTCAGAAGTGAGGTACCAGGACGGCATCCACATTTATTCGTAGAAGGAATGTTAAGGCAGCTTGGAAAGGAGAAGGAGAATGTGGGCATTTCCCTTAGCTGTGAAGTAAATGTATCAAATTTATTCAGCAGCGTATAGAAATGATTGCTTCAGTAGTCTTTTTAGTGAAGTTGTGATTAAAGTTTGTGTGAATAATGTGAATTCTTTAAGTACAATTAGTTTGCCAGGTTAGCATCCCCTACCTGGGTATTTTATCATGTCACAGAAATGTATAAAGGGAAAAGAGGAAAAAGATGCATAAGTACCCATGTGTTTTAAAATTATTTCAATTATATTTGACATACGATATATTAGTTTCATGTGTACAACTCAGTGATTAGACCTTTATGTAACTTATGACATGACCACCCTGATCAATCTCGTACCCACCTGGCAGCACACGTAGCTATTACAAGATTACTAACTATACTCCCTCTGCTATACTTCACATCCCAGTGACCATTCTGCAACCAACAACTTAGCACCCTTTTCTTTTAAACTGGAAAGTTCTATCAAATGCCAACTGAGCAGTACAATACCCATGACTGTTTCCAGGGATTTATATTTCTCAGTGGTTTGTCTGACCCAGGGAAAGGGAGGAAAGAGTTACAACAATAACGTGTCTTTGGTTTGAATCGAGGTTTACATCTTTTCTTTCCCTCCCGCTAACCAGTGCTTCGGCCTTCTCGGGGTGAATGGAGCAGGAAAGACCACGATCTTCAAGATGCTGACTGGAGACATAATTCCTTCAAGCGGAAACATTCTGATCAGAAATAAGGCTGGGTATGAAAAACAAATGCTTTAATGTACCCAGAACAATATAATATAATTGAATGAGAAAAATAATGGAAGATTATTTATGTTATTATAGGGTTATATTATTAAAACCTCAGGGTAAAAAAAACAGCTATTCAAGCAAGTAGCGGTTTTTAAAACTTCAAGTGTGGCTGTGACGGTGGGATTATTTTACCTCTTTTTGTCACCAGTCACCATGACCAAAATAGAGCTGCCTTCCCATCGTTAGGGGACGGAGAGGGAAATACCTTTTGAAACTCATCCGTGTTTTTGATTCTCCCAATTTAGATCTCTGGCTCACGTGGACTCTCACAGCTCCCTAGTTGGCTACTGTCCTCAGGAAGATGCTTTAGATGACCTATTAACTGTGGAAGAACATTTGTATTTTTATGCCAGGGTACACGGAATTCCAGAGAAAGATATTAAAGAGGTGAGTATAAGTGTAGCAACCTAGGTTATTTGAATATCGTATGGTTTCTGCTTCCCACCTGCCCACCCTCAAGATCAAGTTGACATCTGCAAAGCTATGATATTTCCTCCTGACAATGACAGCGGACACAGTATCAGCTTGATAGAGTGTATCATATACACACCTATGAGCTCAGCTGTAGAAGCTGCTCAGGGGTGTGTGTTCAGTTACTTTTTAAGAACTATCTGAGAAAGGGTCGCACTCACCTTGACTGTGGGTGGAGGATTGGTTGGTGATGCCTGTACATCCTTTTGCGTCCAGAGACGAATTGAAACATGGAAGTAAGTACAAAATGCCCAAGTAAGATAGAATAACTGCCAATTTGATTTTTTCAAATGTGGCTTTGTACTTCCCTACAATTGCTTGCTTTTGTAATGGAATGGTTAAGTCTTAGGGTAGTTTCCTCTGTTTTTGCCACCCCAGGGACCTATTGAAATCCTCCTAGGATTCCTCTATTTGCCAGGGCTATTAAAGTACAAAAATAGCCACAAGTGCTCATTATTCCTCAGTTCATGCGCTAAAATTCTGATACTTGGTCAGTGTGAAAAAGGCTTCAAGCCTTTGTGACCACTCGCCCCTCAGTAGGAAGAAAGATGAAACACTGCGGACAATCAATGGGAAACCTGCCCTGAGAAAGGCTGGTTTCTGTTTTAGCTCCTTTAAGCTTCACAAGGAAACCCTGTGTAACAGAGCAGAAAGAACCCTCCGCAGTTGTAAACACAAACACACACACTCTCACACGCAGGCACCTTTTGGGGGGAAATCCTGCTTGAAATGAGCCTCCATAGAACTGCTTTTCTCTCTTAAATAACTATTCATTTCAAGTGAACCTGGGAACATAAAAATAAAATCTATGTTAAGTTTAAGTGTTTGAATTTTTTAGGTATATCTTCGCTAGAAAACTTTCTTTTCACAAACAACTTTTATGTTCGTTTTTGTTCAGTGCTTTAAGGGTTCTGGCAGGAGAAGTTCAACCTAACGCTCTTTCCCGCCCCACAGACTGTTCATAAACTCCTGTGGAGACTTCACCTGATGCCCTACAAGGACAGACCTACCTCCATGTGCAGCTACGGCACAAAAAGAAAGCTGTCCACCGCACTGGCCTTGATAGGGAAGCCTTCCATCCTGCTGCTGGTAAGAGCGTCGTGGTGACGCAGGCTGCCATGGGGATTGGAGCCACTTGCCCATCTGTGGGTGTAACATTTCATTCCACTATTGGAATAAGCATCGCTAAAGAGCTCACTACGTGCTGGTGATTTTGCAAAGCATTTTCCCTATATTATCTCATTAAAGGAATTTACATCAGCAAATAATGTATTGCCACAGCAATGGGCCCTCCAAAATGTTTTTGTCTGAAGCTGTGCTGCAGTTGGTTCAGAGGAAACACTTGGCTGGGAGTGGGAAGTTGCTGAAACAAATTCAGGGTATGCAAATGAGTCAGTAAGGGAATATGGTAGAATTTGATTCCCAGTTAGGGCAGAAAGCAATTCTATTGGTAACGAATCAGGTGAGCTAACATGTTTTTAAACTTCCAGAAGGGAGGAAAGACACATTTTAAAACGATGTGTTGTGCTAAAATTTTGTTCCCTTGTTACTTAAAACAATGAGCTGCCAAACTTGGGATGTGGTCAGTTATCTGCCATTTTATCTGAATTTTTTTTAAGGCAAGAGTTAGAAAATTAAACTGATCACCTGGAAATGTAAATTAAACACAGGGGTAATGTAATGCTCTTTCCCCAGGTCAACTATTGTAAAAATGTTTATTTCAGAGAAATAAGCTTGCCCTTATTTTGGAAGATCCCTTTTGTCTAACTCCGAAAGAGCCTTAACTATATGCAATAAAAATCCACTTATAAATCACACATTATTCCAGAGATTAAGCCATGCAGAGGATCAATTCATGTAAACAGCCCAGATAGAGTGATGCCCAGCCCATCTTTCTGTAATACCAGCTTGTAATGTGTTACATCCCTGCCAATCGATGCTTGTAATGGAATTTTATTGTGTAAGTGTCCCTTAAATTGAACAAAATCCTTAGGCACTCCTGTGAGATAACAGATGTAAAGTACTTCAAAAAGTTAAAAGCGCTATGCAAATGTTATATGTTAATGAGCCTCACTGAAATACAGGCTATTTCAGTCAAGATATCATTTTTTTTTATTATTTTGTTTTATATGTGTTTAACTACATACGCTATCATCTTAAAAAATAGAATCTGTAACAGTATACCCTTTCCTGTTTCTCCGTATTACCACTCATTTCTTTCTTTAAATTTAATTTTAAGCCCTTATGATAAAAACAAGCCTCTGGTGATCCTATATAATACTTTCCATTACAGATACATATTTTTAATTTTTACCTAATCTTGGCCTCCAATTTGCTTGTTTAATCATCTATTAGGACCTATTATTGCTTGCTTAGATTATGTATTGCTACATTTTTAATTTTATGTCTGAACAATTTTCGAGACATCATTTACTTTTGAAATATAATTTGTATCTTTCTACTTGGTAGCTTCTCTAAATCTCATGCTTATTTCCCCAAGGAGTATGTGAAATTTCAATTAATGACATAAAACTAAAAGTACCCATCAAATATATTAACTGAATAATCAAATTGTGTTCTTTCCACTTCACACGGTGTATTATCACCCACAGCCACGTGTCTGCTATCTTGTTGCTGTAGCTTCAAATACATATGTGACAATGTAGCATTAACTGTAAAAACTCTGCTTTGTCAGTAACTGAAGCAGATTTTTTTCCGGAGAAATATGAGACAAGTGTAAAGTAACAGGATGTCAGCTTCAATGAGACACTTTTTAAGACAGATTGACAATTTTAAATGATTGATTTTGAGCTTTTTGACAGCAGCAGAAAGGAGTCTATTAAGTATAAAACAAGTTAGTCACAGGACTTTGCAAAGTGATTTCTATTCTAGGGAAGGGAGATATAGTGATTTATGTTAAGGAGCTCGTCAGAGATTAATTAACTTGATAAATTTTTCTTGTAACTTTCTATTAAGGATGAGCCGAGCTCTGGGATGGACCCTAAGTCAAAACGGCACCTCTGGAAGATCATTTCAGAAGAAGTGCAGAATAAATGTTCCGTCATCCTCACATCTCACAGGTAAACTGCGTGTGGGGACTTTAAGGTCAGTCGGCACCATTCTAGGATGATAAATGGGAAAAGGTAATTCCCATGTAATATGTTTGATGATGAATGTCCAGAATCAGATGAAAGTATTTTATGCTTATAGTCTTAGGAACAAGTCAGGCAGGTTACACTGTGAGAATCCAGCTCCTGAGGTGAGGCAGGGCCTAAGGAATCTTTTCATAAACAAATTTCTGATAACTCAGTGCCCTCGCAACTCAGCTATGACTCCCCGTTGCCTACCACATCATGTTCAGCATCTTTCAGCTTGGCGTACAGTGACTTTTATTATCTAAATTTCTACCTTTGTCCCCCTGTAATGCCCTCTTCTATCAGCCAGTCTGAATGCCTTGGGATTCCATACACACTCCTTGACCATTCCTGTCCCCATGCCCTGGAAATGATCTTTCCACAAAGTCTGTCCAAGTTCTAATCTTACCAATCCTTTACGACTCAGCTCACAGACCTCCTTCTTGAAGGAGACCCTTTCAGTCAGTTAAGTAGAAAAGCTACTGGAATATTTTATCCATGCTTTTCTCATAAGGTGACCTTGTACAAAGCTCATCCTTTTATGGTCATTATCATACCACAGAAAAAGTATTAGATTTGTTTATAATGAAGAGACTTGTTTCTATCCTAACCTTGCCCTAGCACACTCTATCACTATATATTCTGGTGCCAATCATTTATTTAATTTTCATGAACTTTTGGATGAAATGGACAGAGAGACACTGAAGATTCCTCCAGTCATCACAATCTATAAAATTAGAAGTTATATAATCACATGCAGGTTAACTAGTTTTAAATACAAAATCATAAAAATCAACTGAGTATGGATTATGAAGCATAATGAAAAGAACTCAGTACTATTTTGGGAACATTTCTTGGGAAATGTAGGTCTTGAGTCAAAGTGTGAAGGAGCTTGAAAGAATAATGTGCTTCATGAAAAAGGCATTCCAAGTGAGAGAGATGGCCTCAGGCCTCGGGAGGAGTTATAATAAGCCCTATGTGAAGACATTTAGTTTATATTAAAAATGGTTTTAGTTCTTCAAGGGAAAAGCTGTATTCAGGAACTACAAGAGTATGTGTAAAGTGCCACAGTGAAACAGTTAAGCTCATGTTCACGAACTGAAGCCCGATTTTCTGTGCCCAGAATCTGATGTGATTGTGCTGTCTTTCAGCATGGAAGAGTGTGAAGCTCTCTGCACCAGGCTGGCCATTATGGTGAACGGGCGGTTCCAGTGTATTGGCTCTCTGCAGCATATCAAGAGCAGGTGAAGAACTAACGCGCTGTGTGACACACAGTGCAGGGTGACCCATCCAGCGGCACTGCTCACCTTCAAGGATCACCCCAGCAGCTGATCCCGTGATGAGTAGTAAAACAGGAAGGGAGAAACTCATTGCTGGATCATATTAAAGTTAAATTATCTTAGTGAGAGTCAGGTGTCTTTTTAGTCAATAACCCCCAAACCTACAAGGCCTGAAAGCTGTAAAAAAATTAGTCCACAACCAAAATACCATCAAGAAGCAGTTTCACGAGTTTACTCAATGACATATTAGACCTTGATGGATATGTGAAGGCATAGATTTTTTTATCTAGCATGTTTATTGGCCATTTGCACAGGCTTTCAGTAAGGTATTTAACATTTTTATCACATTCAAAACCTTTTAATCAAGATACTTTGGGAAAATATGCATATATATCATACTAACAAATTACAATTAAATTAATAATTTATATTTGCCAGACTGCATATGAATTTATCTCCAAACTTCATGACGTTATACCTTTATCTGTACAATTGTCTTTCTTATACAATGTTATTGACCAAGGTGAGAAAAAAGAATAGACGAAGCCTCGTAGTGTTGTTCAAAAAAAGTCTGTTGTGACTCATTCACAAACTCTACCCTTGGTGCTAACAGTTAGCTAGTATATTTATTTTTTTTATCTATGTTTAAAACCCAGTGATGTCAATCATTACCATTGATGCCAAATCTCCAATGACTTGCCTGTTGATACCTTGTTTGCTTTAAATTATGAAGTGTTTAATCCCAGAAATTGACATCAACTGTCAATTCATGAATGTCAAAGAAAGCCAAGAGTTTATATTTCCTTTCGAATGCAGCTTTTGTCCCAAGAGCCTGACTTTATAGAGTGGTAGACATATTTTTAAAAAATCATGGCAGTGCACTCTTTCCAGTTTGCAGCATGCCCTGAACTTTTATGACAAAATAACAGTCTTTATATAAGAAAAGGACTGTAATGGTTAGCTTGGGTCCTGTTTCATTATCTAGAATCCCAGGGGAGCAATTTCAGCAAAATGTAACTTACAGTGTTTTGCACTTTTTCTTTCTAGGTTTGGGCGAGGATTTACAGTCAAGGTGCACGTGAAGAATACCAAAGTTAGCATGGAGGCCCTCACAAGGTTCATGCAACTGCACTTTCCAAAAACATACTTAAAAGTAAGAGATTGGCCTGCCTGTTCATGTTGACTGGTTTTGATAGTCTTGTATCGTAGTGGATGTTAGCCATTTGCAATGTGACCATAGCTTTAATATTAATCTTAATATATCTGTTAGTTAAAGATGCATAAGATACTCTGAGGCACACTTGGCATAAAAAATTAGAAACTTCAAATTATTCTATTCTTTAAATAGAATCTTTAAATATCTTCAAATATAATTACAGAAGTTATATTTTTGTAACTAGTAAAGGTAATGTTGTTTTTTACATACCTTTATTTATTTCTTCCATGCAAAGGCTTTATGACCATACTGTATTAGTATTTCAGTTATATGAACAAGTATGTTTCTTCTGAGAAAAAAAAAATTACAGAGTTCCAGAATGTCACGGCCAGAAGAGATGATCTCTTTTTCTTCCCTCATCTGAAAGACAAGCCCATGAAAGTTTGAGCAGAACTGCTTGCAAATCAAGTTCTTAAAAGCCACTCCAGTTGAGACATTGTTCAGTTAATTTCATCTTACCTATGCATTTCCATAGGATGGACACATATGAATATATGGCTATATATGTCACATAGTACAAACTTAAAATAAAATAAGTGTACTTGACAAAAATGGCATCATTATAGAACATCCTTGATGTACAGGTAATTTGTACAAGGTGATTATAGCCAATGACTGTTTTAAAAGGAAATCACCTGTGGAATGCTGTAAAGAAATTAGAAGTCTTGGGCTGAGTTAAGCTCTCCCTGTATGCTTTTCAGCAAGACACTTAAAGTCTCTGAGCCTTGTTTTCTCGTTTATAAAATAGCAATAGTGACATCTACGTCACAAGCCTGGTGTGAGAAGTAAATGATAAAATGTCCACAAAGATACTTCTTTAAGGCACCATAGTGATGTGAAGAGGTTAGAGACAGTAAAATAGAGTGTGTTTTTAAAAAACAATTATTTTATCTCTGCCAGATACTTTTGCCTCAACCTCCCAAGCTTTGTCTAACTTCTTCAGGAAGTAATAGCTTTTATGATTCTTATCAAAGCCCATTTCCTATCATCTAAATTAAAATAAAATTTAAAATTAAAGGACCCTTTCCTTGCACAAATTGCCTTGGTCACGGTGCTTTTCCTTCCAGTGACTTTCTGAATTGAAGTCCTGCTCATTCACTGAGTGATACGATCACATTGGCGCTTGTCTGTTCCTCATGGGACCAGGCTGCACCAGACAAATGCAGTGATGATAAAAGTCTCAGTTCTCCTAAGCAGACCATTCTTCACAAGTGTGTGGTGGTTTCTAGATATCTAGAAAGGAAATAATAAGAAAAACTACTGGGAAGTAAAAATAAGTAAGAGCCTGACCACAGTGACAGGTGTGATGTGGAAATAAGTCAAGGAGAGGGGCTACCAGTGAGCAAAGGTGTGAGAGGAGGCATTTCCAGCAACCAAAGTCTTGAATACCCAGCTGAGATACACAGTCTTGATTTAACCCATATAGCTTCAAGGCGTAGATTATAGAGCAAGAAACACCCTGACTCAACTAGTGTTTTGGGAAGATTACCCTGGCTGATTTGGGACAATACTGTATTTTGCTGAGTATAATGTACTCCTGTGTATAATACACACCCATGATTTTTGGCCCAAACTTTCAGGAAAAAAATCTTTCATTTAGTTTTTTAATTCAATTTTTATTCATTTAATTTTAGAAACAAAACTGATTATCATATTCCAGGGTACTATTTTGCATACAGATATTGTTATTGCTTTCTAGAGTTACACTTTTAATGCATGAGCATAAATAAAAGAATTAAAGACATTTATATAGATATAGAATTAGTACCACCTGTGTATAATACACATCGATATTTTTCCCTCAAAAATTTGGGCAAAAAGTGAGCATTATACATGGCAAAATACGGCATATAAGTGTATGTGGTTTCTAGGCTCCTGAAGAGGGTTGCAGTAACTCAGATGCAGAGCGAAGAGTCTCAGGTTAAGATACTGATGGTACAAATAGAGAGGAAGGGTTAAACTTGAAAGTTGTTTTAGAGGAAAAATATATGGGATATGATGATTGATCACATATGCGAAAAAGCAACATGTTAAAGATACTCCAAGGAAATAAGAATAGACTACTAAGTAGATGTATGGCCTAACATAAAGAAATTGAAGAGAATTTTAGGGCAAGTTATGAGAAAAATGTAGTGTTATTTGAATGAGGTTTTCCCTAGACAGTGTGGTTGAAATCTAGCCTCGTTAGCCAATACAAATTGAGCAGCTAATTCTTGGCCTTTTGGAAGAATTTTAACATTTAAAAAAGAAAAAGAAATTTCTAAAAGTGATCTCTGAAAAAGTTTATGTGAACTGAGAGGAAAATCTGACATCTGAAATACCATTCCATACCAATCATTATAGTCTTTTCTACAGGAAAGACTATAATGATTTTATAAGTGCATATCAACATAGAATGCTTTGGAATTTTCATTAACTTTTTAATTTGTTTTCTCTTTGACATGCATAAAATTTTTCATCTCATCTTCAAGCTATTAGTTTCAAAACATACCCATTATTTACACCGCAGTGTCATTTTCAGTGGAATGAATTTCAGTGCTTTTCTTGGCTCTTGCTCAAGTATGACTCGTCAAGACTATATTACCTGACATTGCAAAATACATTTTTCTTTTGGTTCCCTCAGGATCAGCACCTCAGCATGCTCGAGTATCATGTACCAGTCACAGCAGGAGGAGTAGCAAACATTTTTGATCTGCTGGAAACCAACAAGGCTGCTTTGAATATCACGAACTTCTTGGTGAGCCAGACTACTCTGGAAGAGGTGAGCACGTGCACGTCACATTAATTACGGCACATTCCATTCGTCTTTTCAGTGACATTCCATCTGCTTTAGTTGGAGGAATATCTAATCTTCTGCCTGAAAAATCTACCTTCATTTATGCCTAACCACATTTTGGGATGTTAGGGAAAAAATATTAAAAGTATCATGGTAACTATTTTTGAAAGACACAAGATTTTTTTCCTGTCTACAAGATACCTATATCTATCAAGTTCTATGTATGTGTAAAGCAACAAAACATTAGTTTCACCTGCAAAACCAAACACTTTCCTTATTTTCTCCTTGATGAGTTTCTTATACAACATTTCTACTGATGGGCTTCCTGGGTTACAGTACGATGGGGTACCTAGAGAGAGTTTGGTGCCAGAGTTTTAGATTGGCTAGATTCAGGAAACCGGAGTGACAAAGGCAGAATTCTCCCGTTTTAGTCGTGCCATGTCTTAATTACGTTTATGTTCAGCAACTCGAGGCTTCCTTGGGCATCCTTTATCACCTTTGCACGGTATTAATTTTGTTTGGCTCAACTAACTTGTTGTGTAGGGCATTTAATCACATCTCACTAAAATGGGCCTGAAAGTGAGGCCTTCAGGGCCTGTGGGTCAATATATGGTGCTGCACTTCATGAATGATATTCTGTGGGGGCTTTAGACAAGTATTTCTTTTCTAATACAGAATAGCTAGCCTTTGGCTTATAACTAACTACCAGCACCATATCCAGCACAAAATAGACTCTCAGTATTCTCTGGATGAATTGATGACTAATAAATTTAATAATTTAAGCAAAGTGATAAGGATCTGCCTGTTAACTAATTGGCTTACTGAGCATAAAGTTAATGTGAAATTTCTATACAAATTTTATTTTAATTCATTAACTCCTTAAATGAGTGAAATTTCCCTCAACAGCACCATACAAGCATTTGATAAGGGCTTAAGTGGGGCTCCTTGTTTATACTTCATAGAGATATCGATATAGATCATATAGATAAGTGGCTAAGCTATTCAATTATTATGTTGGATTTTTATGATTATAAATGTAATTATAGTTATAGATACAGGTATTATTTTCAAACTCCAATTAAATTTGAATTCCCAAAGGAAGGACTCCTAGTGAGAGTGTGTATGTAAGTGTTGGCATGGCCTATAAAACCTAATATTTTTATTTGATTTTATGGGCCATGTGAGTGCAAGCATGTGTGTGTGTGTGTGTGTGTGTGTGTGTGTGTGTGTGTGAGTGAATGAACCTAATTTTCTTCTTTTTGCTTACCAAGCACTAATGCCTTTATTTCCCTCAAAAAAAACAGGTTTTCATCAACTTTGCCAAAGACCAGAAATCCTATGAAACTGCTGATACCAGTAGCCAAGCTTCCACCATAAGCATTGACTCCCAGGATGACCGGTTATAGTCTTGGCATCTCCAGCAAGCTGATCTCAGCAAAGCCAATGACATCACTTCCTCGAAGATACTATTTCCCTAAAATACCTTAATTTTGAAGTATTGTACTGTATAGAAACTTTCAATTGTGTAGGACTAACAAATAACTCTAAGCAGAAAGTTTTCTCTCTAAGGTCACTGAATGTTGTTGCTACTGAAATGAATTCCTCTATACTCAACACTGTGAGCATGCTGATGTATATGGTGGTGACTTTTATGCCAAAATGAACCACCTACAGAAAAATGTATTAATTTATTACTTTCAATAAAAAAGAGAGCTGAAAAAGCATGGTTATGAGTGGATGAAAACTAAGAATGAAGAAGAAAAGTAAGGTAGCTTGGGGTAGGTAGAACTGGGAGAGCAAACAAAATATTTCCAGAAAATATCAGAATGAACATCCTCATGAATACATGTATCTACTGTGATGTGCAAAGTGCTAAGGGCCAGATTAGCATCGGCAGGAAAAAGTGGGCATGGTGTCCACAAACAATATGTCACTTTCTGTACCTGTAAATACTTGGAGACATACTGAACCAACCCCCCCAAATGGCTTTCTACAAGAATGCCATAGGAGGGCAGTTTACCCTGGTGGTAAACAAAACTTAGAGGTATTCCTGCCGTGCCTCGACGATAGGAAGGCATAAGGTAGAGCAAGAAGCTGCTTGCTCTTCAGGGAAGAATGGCTGTGGCAGCTGGGCAGATACAAATCCCGAAAACTAATGTGGAATCTATGTGCTGCTGGCAGGCAAGGTTATTTTTTTTTTAAGCTCTCACAGAAAGCTTCATATTCTGGGTCTCTGCAGGAAAGATTCCTGTGGAGGAAAAGCGAATATGAAGATAATTTTCAGCTAATTGCCCAGCTGACCCAGAGTTATCTTTATGGCTATCAGATTGACTTCGTAATAATGCCAAATAATATGGCCCTCAGGGAAGGTGTTTTATGTAACATTTGTTTGTGTGTGTGCGTGTGTAAGTTTGCCGGTTTTGGCACAAGTGTTTTTGTTTTGAAAATTAATAAACTCGAGGTTCAGAAAAAGAATTCATGAAGGCATTTCATTGGTTAGGGAAGAACCAGGAACCTAAAAACTGGCGCCACATGGCTGACAAGGCCCCATGTGACCTGCTCCTGCTCTCATCCCTTTCCCCGCTCTCATCCCCTCCATTCTTCCCTCCCTCCTTAGCATCTAGCCATTCCAGCCATTCTGCAGTTTTTCCAGAGCAGTACCAAGCTCCTTCCCATCTCCAAACCTTTGCTTATGTTGTTCCTCCATTTGAAATGCTGTTTCCCAACTCTATTCCTAGCTAACAGTCTTCAGAAATGTCATTCTTTCTCTGAGAAGCTTTCCTTCCCTGTGTTCTCAGTCTCAATTCCATCCCCCACTCCATTCTACTACTGTGCTTACTGTACCTCATACTTTTCTATCAGAGCATGCATCCTAATTTGTGATATACCCAGACTAACAATATACTTGTATATCTCAACAGTTGGCAACAAAATTTCTCTTGGGATAGAAAATATCTTTGTTGAGTATAATACATAAATAAACCTTTGGAGTAGAAGGTGTAACTCTAAGAGGATAAGTGTGTTCAGGATCCCAACCGACAAAAAAAAAAGGAAGGAAGGAAGGAAGGGAGGGAGGGAGGGAGGGAGGGAGGAAAGAAAGAAAGAAAAAAAGAAGAAAGAAAGAAAGAAAGAAAGAAAGAAAGAAAGAAAGAAAGAAAGAAAGAAAGAAGGAAAGAAAGAAGGAAAGAAAGAAAAGAAAAGAAAAGAAAAGAAAAGAAGAAAAGAAAAGAAAAGAAAAGAAAAGAAAAGAAAAGAAAAGAAAAGAAAAGAAAAGAAAGGAAGGAAGGAAGGAAGGAAGGAAGAGAGAAAGAAAGAGATTGAGAGACAGAGGGAAGGAAGGAAGGAAGGAAGGAAGGGAGGAAGGAAAGAAGGAAGGAAGTAAGGGAGGAAGGAAGGAAGTCAGGCTTCATGAAAGAATAAAAGAATGGGATTTGTTTATTGTTCATGGTGTTCATTATTGCGACTGTTGGTTGGTTACTGGCTTCTGAGCAATGATAGGGTGAGAAGCAAAGGGAAAGGAGAGAAAAGAAAGGGAGGAAGGAGGAACCAGTGAGGTGATGGAAGGCTGAGTACTGGAAAGAGAAGAAAGTCTGGTGAGGAAGTGGAGAAGTGGAATGGACTTCTAACCCACGAATATCCAAATGTGTTTTCACTTTCATTTGTTGCACAGCTATGCTGTGGACTATGCTCATTACCCATAAATCTTCATCAAAGTCAGCCACATTTACAGAGGCTGTATGTGAATGAGCATCTAATGGAAACTGAGCAAGGGATGTCTTCTTTGAAAGGGGTGCTGAACAATGACTTTCATCACAGAGAAGGGGGAGGCTCCCAGATGCATGCAGAATGGAGCTTCTGATCCCAAAGAACACGCGTCTGGACGTTTCAGCCCATCTTATCTGCCTCTCAGCAGGCAAGGAAGCCCAGGCTGCCTTGGGACAACAGTAATTCCACTTTTGTTTGAGTACACATTTAGTATTTCTCTCCCTCACTGGACATGAAGCTCTATGAATACAGAAGGTCTATTTTATCTTCCTCCTGTTCCCACCAGTACCTACACACACAATAAATATTTGTGGCACTCAATTAATATTTGTTGGTTAAATGGATGAATAAACAAATGAAAGAGAGGCTGGCATGCAGGCATGAAAACCAAGCATCTGCATTCTGGGTAAGTCTCTGAAATGCAGTGAAGTTTCTCAGGAGGTAGTTTATTCATGAAGAAAAAGGAGAGACAACGCTTGATTCCATAATACAGAAATTACTGTGATTTGATCGGGATGGGAGGATTTTTGGTATCTTTTCTGAAATCAGAATTCTAGTGCTTTCTTCTTGGTCTTTTTGCCTATAGAATGTATGATATATAAGAATTTCATGGTACATTTTTACATATGAGTAAGGAACATACATGAAAAACCACTGGACCCACATCTCTTCAGTGTTCTCTGTGAGAGATGGTAGGGTGGGGGAATGGAGCAGGCTTCCATCCTCTCACCCCCATGGGACCCCAGGAGCCTGCTTGCTTCACGTGGGTAAGCTTCTCAACGTAAGCATTTAAATACAATGCCAGCAAACCAAAAGGGAATGTTTCCTTTAGCATCATTTGTTGCAAAGCTGATCTATCACCCCCTTGCTTGTAAACCCAGACTGGTTTCCCGTAATCTGTAGGATTAAATGTGAACTCCTTCACTGATCCTCAAAGCATTTCAATAATCCAGCCCCCAATGCCTCCTCCTCTCTTCCTCACGTAGTCTACGCTCACGTAGTCTCTTTAGGGAAACCTCCCCAGAGAGCCTCTGGCAGCATCAATTGTTCTATCCTCTGTTACAAAGGCATTGTGTGCATGCCTCTGCAGAGGCATCTCCATTATAAACCATCTGTGTGTGTGTTCCTCTCTTCCCATTACACTCTAAGTTCCTGAAGAGCAGTGCACTATTTTTCTTCATCATTGCCTCTCCCATATTCAATGCACTATCTACATATTGGTGCTCAGTAAGTCTTTGAAGGACCAGATAAGTCTATTTCAATTTACAAATACTTTCATAATTTTTGCTTTCACTTTTTTGCAATTATGTTTATTTGAGTTTGAGGAGGCTAGCTATGAAAATTTAAAGTAACTGCTGGAGAAATTAATTAAATTAAAATGGTGACTCTGCATAAAGCAAACTTCATTAAAATGTCAAGCATTGGGCATGCTATTATTTTATTAACAGTTTTACCTAGTAAGTCATCTGCCCAAGTATATTAAAATGAAAATATCATTTAAAATCAAATACTTTCACCCAGATAGAGTTATGCCTAGTTACTCCCATTACACCATTAAAAAAGAACACTAAAGTAAGATATATAGATAGGATAACCTCAGCCAGCACTTACCGACAATTTGTCACATGTGAAACACTGAGTCAAGTGCACCACACCTTTTATATTCTTATTTCATTTTCACAGCATACTTTCAATGTATGAGCCCTTTTTCGTTGATTGACGCAGACACTGAAGGTTGGAAAAGGTCATTCATTATCTTGCCCAGAATTAAACAACAAAAAAGAAAACTGGACTCCAAGGACGCCCTCCTTCCCCTCCAATAGACTTAATATTTTCACTCGGACCTGTTCACTAACAACGCAGACAGGAGCTGCATGAGCTGTGTCTGTATCGGGCTGACCCAGCCAGGGGACGCTGGCCCCGGAGGCTCCCACTGCTGCCGCTCCACGGCCACTGCAGCACGGATCTCCTGCACATGAGGAGGCTGTCCCTGGCCATCCTCTTCCACCTGAAAGCCGAGCCTTCCAACCACCCTGTCTGATATTTCTCACTGAGAACCTCAGCCATGTCAACTACACATGTATTTACTAATTATTTACATGTATTTTAATTCAAAAGGGTTTGCTTGGTACCTACTGGGATTTTGTTGTTGTTATTGTTGTTGTTTTCAATAGGACATAATTTTGTTATTTTATTTTTCCCTCCATTTTATATCTATTTCCATTTTTCCATTTTATTATTCTGTTCACATGGGAACAAAGACTCCCAGAATAAGGGAGCCAGCACTATGAAATGGTCTACCTCCTAAACAAATTATATCCAAAGTGGCTCTTTTAATACCTCAAAACAAATGTTCAGTTTTTGTTACATGGGGTCCATCGAGAAGTTTCTAGTGAAAGAGAAAAGCCTCTACTTAAACTGCCACCCTCAGCAACTAAGCAGAGTTGCCGGCCAAAAACTTTCTCAGAGATGAAAGCTCCCCTAGCAAATCTGGAGAAAATATTTAGTACTACCAGAGAAGTTTTCCTTTCCTTTGTTAAAGCAATTCAATTACTAAATGAAGATATTTATTTGTTACATATTATTGGACTAAAAATTATAAGCAAGATGTACTGAAACTTTCTATCTGGTACTTTGCTGAGATGCACACTAACACACGAACAAACTAAGTTAGGAAATTTTCTTTTTACACTAACCTGCTTTAAGAAGGTATCTTGGCCCGTCTTAGGTAGAGCTTTAAAAATACTTTCCCATTTACAGAGGTTCCCCCAAATCCTTCCTTGCTAATAAAATTAAAAGATAAATCATCTTATTAAATAATTTATCCTTATTAAAAAGAGAGCTTATAACCTTTCTTGACAAATGTGACCTGTCTAGCATTCTCAGCAGCCCCCCAACAGGGAATCTGTAACCTGATCTCTAGGTGTCAAGTGCATCACAGAGAGTTAGCACTCTTGCCTTTGTTTTTCGTTAAATTTTCTTTTGCAAATCCGACTAAGGAGAGAGGACAGTGCCCCCCCCAGCTATTCTCACTCCTTTTTCTCTTGAGTGATTGATTTCCTCACTTGAATCTGGGTGGGGCCTGTGGCTTGCTTCTGACCAATGGCTTATCAGTCAGGAAGAGATTAATTTGTGCAAGATTGTGACTTTCCCAAGAGGTCGTACTGGGGAGTCTCATTGGCAAGGAACTGCAGGCGGCCTCCGGCCAACACCTATAAGGAACAAAGACAGCCTCCAGCTGACAGCCAGCAAGACACAGAGACCCTCAGCCTGACCACCTGCAAGGAACTAAACACTGCCAACAACCACCTGAGTTTGGAGATAGATTCTTCCCCAGCTCAGCATACGGATGACAAAACAAGCCCCGGCCCACACACGGCCTGCAGCCTCGTTTGAGAACATTTTTCTCTGAAGTGATTCTTTTCAAAGTATGTACCTCTAGTCATTACTCAATGAAGTATGTAAAAAGCAATCCTATTCTCCTTATTTTCACGATGATTTTTCTTCATCTGTCTTCGCTAAATGTGTTAACCCTTTCTTTGACTTTTGTTTGCACCTACACCCTTGTTATTAGTTACAGAAAGTCATCCTCTGTATCATCATCAGCTGCTGGCAGACTGATCTCAATTTAATAATAGCTAACATTTATATTACAAGGTTTATAATTACATTCTTTACGAAGCAACTTTGTATGTACAAAACCATTTGACCCTCACTGGAACAGTCCTGTGAAGTGTTACTGTCCCTAGATAGAGAAATAGGATCAAAGGAATTAAATAACTCCCTGCAACAAACACAATGTATTAAATTATAATAGTGAGCTACATTGTTAGTTCACCCTAAACTATTTTATGATTTCTGTGGCTTTCTTGCTCCTGTTCAAGGTTGTCTCAATGAGGCCGTCAATGATGGTGGCCCCACTCCATCCCAGCAATTAGGTTAGTCATAGGACCCCACAATTAGGTTAGTGATTGACATGTGACTCCAGCAAAGTTAGCAACCACCCTTTATTAATATTTAGATTTTGTGAGAGCTATTTCCTTTTTCGGGGACTGCTGCACTGAGTAGAGAGGAGTCTAGGGCTCCCAGTTGCCTTCATATCCTTAATATTACAAAGAGCTTACACACCAGACAAAGTCAAGTAGAGACCAGCAGAACTGACCAATGGAATAGTAAACCAAGTTCTGATGAGTTTTGGGGGTTTTTAACCACAGGATCCAGCCAAGCCTGACGGACCACTCTGAAAGCTATGGAGGACACACCATAGTGAGGCCAAGTGAAAGTCAAGGCAACCTGGGATACCATGCAGCAGAATAAGGTGATAGCAGAGATGGTAAGAAAGAGTCAGATCAACATGTACTGTGGAGGCAGAAGTGACAGGACTTGTTTAGTGAGGAATATGCCAGCAAAAAGGGGAGACAGGAACAAATTCAAAGGTTTTAATCTGAGCAATGGAATAAACAGAGTTGTCATTTATTGAAGTATGGTGAAAGTGGAGAGGCCAAGGCAGGTGTAGGAGAAAAAATTAAGAGTTGGGTTTATGGTACACCAAGTTTAAGGTGCTTGTTAGACATTCTAGAAGAAATGTTGAGTGATCCAATGGATCAGTATGTCTGGAGTTCAGGAACATGTTCAAACTGGAGAAAAACTGTGGAGGTCATTGGCATAGAGGTTTCCTGCTGCCTGTAGGAAATTCAAGCCACAAGTCTGGATGGGATTATTCAGCCAGATGAGTGTACCCAAAACAGAGAAACCATCTAAAGGGGGCATTTCACTATTTTCCAAGTAGAGAAGGAACATCCAGAAACAATGTATGATATGCAAGTCAAGAGGAAACAAGTGTTTCTGAAAAGGAGGGAGTGACCAACCTTGTCTAGACAGCTGCTTGGGCAAATCAAAATAAAAACTGAAAGTTGACCATTGGATTTGACATGTTCATAGGGGACCATGAGAAGCGAAGTTTCTGTGGAATGATAGGAAAGAAGGCTTAGGAATGATCAATACAAAAATGGAAGGAGAAGTGGAGATGGAGTACATAATGACTTCTTCAAAAGAGTGAGGGAGAGGGAGCAGAGAAACAGGCGGAAGTTGGAGAATTGCTAGTTATCAGAAGAGAGAGCTTGTATATTCTAATGGGGGCAGGAAAGAATCAAGGTTCCCAGGGGTAGTGCCTGCTGCCTCCGACAGTTTCCAGGATGGGTAATGTTTCCTGTTCCCGGGGTACTATTTTCCTTGTTAGGATTAATGACAGAAACCTGGACTTACATAGCTTGTGATTTGGTCTTCCATGGCTTGGTCAGAATCTGGTAGCACTTCCTGTATGTTTGTGACATGTTCCATTTCTCCCTCGGGCATCACAGGTCACCCTTAGCTCAGCGGTCACCTAGTCCTGCCAGGGTGGGGACTGAGACAGGAGCACCACTCTCAGTGCCAACGCCAGTGCCAATGCCAGACTCAGTAGTAGGTGGCCAAGCCCAGACCCAGTGTCCCATTTATGGAACCATCCCTTGCAGTCTAGTTTACTTTGACGTGGAATGTCCCCGAGTGACATACAATAGTTCACCTTCCACATTAAACTCAATTAATGAACATTTAACACACAGAGACCTGCACATTCTTGTGTCAAAGCACAGAATGTAGAAAATTAGCTCTAAATTCATTCTTCTCTCCTCTTACCTTCTATCTCCCTTTCCCTTAATTTCCCAGAATGAAAAGCCAGCAAGCCTTCTCTGCATCAGGTCCCCCTTCTACAATGAACAACAAATGTTAAAAACAAAAGTGTATTTTTTTTACATTACAAGAAAGCCTGTGACCTGAAACTTATTCCCCGTTTTCCAGACTAAATTACTAATCTGCAAAATGGGATGGAGGGAGGAAAAGTCAAAGAAATTTAGCAAATTCATTCCTAAAATAATGCCTGTCCTTCATGTTACAGTCCTGCTGCCTCTCCTATTTTGTTTGCCATAAACTGGGTATTACCTGGGTCATTCCTTTCACATCCTTTCTGAAATGTTTCAAATCCCCTAAAGCTCCTCCCTTATAACTCCCCACGACCCCCAGCAGATAAATGCCCTGGGCTACAGTGAGAGGCATCATAATCAGAAAGGCACATAAGAGAAAACTTCAAAGGCCAGGGCCTGTGGCAGGTCCGTCCCGGCAGGTGTTTTCCTCACAGAAGGGCAGGGTTACCTTCCACTGTGCCACAGCTCTGCAGGCTCAGAATCATGCCTGAGCAGCATACAGAGACAACACCTCCCGTGGGTGGACTCACATGAAAGCCCAGCATACTGATGGGTAAACTCTAAGGGCCAGATTACTAATTTACGACGAGAACCTTAACTGAACATTCTACACCCCAGCCAATGTATTTTCTATCCCCACAAGCACACTGCATGGGAAGCCAAGCTTTAATCAGAAGGTTGCTTGCTGAGCAGAGACTTGGGGCAAGTTAATTATATGATTCCAACATTTAATGCCACCAGGCTTCTTGAGCCCGAAGCATCCATCTCCATAGTAGCATACGCCTTCAAAAGACTCATCCTTGACTCTGAAGACTTGTTTCCCTCACAGACCTGAGTGGGCCCTAAGCTCTGTCATTCATTCTTTGTCTCTCAGAAGCTCTTTTCAATGCTTCTGTGGCCAACCAGCTCCCTTTTGATGGATCCTTATTTCTTTAGACGTGATAATATAGCACTTTTGATTCAAGATATAGCATTTCAGATGTAGTTAGTGATTTTGTGTCATCGTTATTTATTGATTGTAATGCTTAACTTAGAACAATGTTCCCTAATAATAAGAATAAACTAGGGCCCTTTGTTTAATGGTAATACAGCTTCCTGGGCCCTTCCCTGGAGATTCTGATACAGTAGGTCAGCTTAGAGAATACTGCCTGCTATAAATAACTGATATCTTACTGAAAAATTTCAAAAACAATATATAACTCCTCTGAGTCTTATTTAATTTTATTAGTCTTTAGTTGCATGGACAGAATTATAAATTGCATATATATATATTGCATAAATGTATATATATATATATCAGTTACTAAAATTCCTTGAAAACTTTTATTATAATTATTGCATTAAATTAGAATTGGAAAGCAGCCTTTGAGATATTAAATAATGGTTTTAAATGATGTAAAAATCGAGTTATACCCTAGCCTTTTTTATCTTAAGCTTATGTTTAGAAATCAATGCAGCTTTTTAGAAGATGGATATTCACTCAATTGCCATAGACAAAAGGAAAAACAGCTGAGCCTGCTTAAGAGTCATTTCCCAAAGAAGCTCTTCCCAACAAGACTGTCGTGTTGACACTCCTTTACTTTCACAGCCAGGTGGTCCACAGCACTTACAGGTACCAAAACAGCTTCTAAAGTAGCTGTCCCATCTGCTTTTGTAGTAGTTGCTCTATTCTTTCTTGTTTTCTTAAAATACAGTACAGAATATGAGTCATGTTGAGCTGTTCTTAAAAAGGAGGCTTTGTCTCAGAATCATATGTGAATCATTTAAATCCTACCTAACAATCCAATTAAGACACTAGGCATTATGTTTTAGTTCAGTGAGCAAGAACTACCGCAGAAAAATGTTTTGTTTTGGTTTTTTAGTAAACTACTTTCAGATAATTGGCAACAGAAGTATACCTCTCTCTCTGTAGATTTTACCACTGAAAAAGTAAATGGTTGTTATGACATTTCAGCAAAATAAACTTTCTGAATATTTTTTCAATTCTTAAAATTTAAATATCTTTTAATAAAAGCAAGAAGCACAACAATATAATATATATTTTTAATTTTTTAGAGTTCCATTAAAGTAATCTTACATCAATAGATGTGTGTTAATGTTACAGGGCAAAATGGGATTTGGCTGCCAGCTGCCATACACAAGCATAACACAGAGATCAGGGCAGCGGGTGGGGGTGGGGGGAAGGTTTTTATTAACAAGCTCAAATTGAGGGAGTGGGGGATACCCTGCTTCAAGCCACCCTCTTCTGCAAAACACAGAAATCCCCTTGTTCACAAAAGGACTGAAATCCAAATCCATGTCCAGAAACTCCCCTCCATTCTTATCTGTAGTCCAAGGATGGGCCTCATCTTTCCAGCACCAGGCTTTCTCTCTCTGCTGGGCTCCAGTATCCAGGGCTGCTTGTGTTTTCAGGGGCCAGTGAATGTTCTGGCTCACACATCTGTGCACTGCTCTCAGGGTGAGAGAATGGGAGCAGTCCAGGACCCATGCCATGTGGCACAGGGCCAGTGTCCTACCCAAGCCCACTGCTGGCAAGGTGTATGTGCCACACAGGCCTGCTCAAGACCACAGGAGCAGGGTAACACAAGAGCTGCAGGCAGGGCCTAGAGTCCTGTGGGCCCATCACTGACCAGGTACATGTCCTATGGGCAGAACTCAGCCTCCACTGGCTGGTTGCTGACTGTGCAATTGAGAGCTTCTGAAAAAGAGGAGAGCTTCCACACACTCTCCATCTTAAATCTTTCCTTCCAAATCCTGTGTGCCGTGGGGGTGTTCAAATTCCCATCCAGTTTGGGCCAACATTCACCATGAGCATCAGCCCAGCACACTATGTCTCTGCCTGTCCTCTCACTGCCAGCATCTGGAAGTGGGTAGAAGGTTTTCTAGCAGTGCACGGGCACCAGGACTCTGCCAGGGGTGGGGTGTCACATTGTCACACTTGTGTTTTGACCTTTTTAATCCCTCACAGGCTCTGTGCACACTGCCTCTGTCTGTGTCATGCCACGCTGGTCCTTTGCCAGGGCAATGCACACTGGCAGATTCGAGAGTTTATTTACTCTTGCCTCAGGGGTATGGAGTCATGCCCCAGCTCGGGTTTCAATCCCAGGCCGCTTTAGGTAGTTCCCAACCCTCTCAGGGGTCTCCTTCTCCAAGGAAGGCAAACTCCTTCCCAGGCTTCTGCTTCAACCCACTGCCTTGGGGTTTTCTGCAACCCCTCCCTCCTCCCGGGAAGTCAGCCTCTCGCCCCAGATCAGCGTTCCCCCAGCAATCTGGCCAGACCCCCCTTGTTACATTAAGGTTTAATAACGGTAAAATCATTTTCCTAATTTAAAAACTATAATGCATAAAGCATCAGATATTTATAAAATACTTTCATTCATCATTCTCATTATGTTTTATTCCAGTAATATTTAAGTAATTTTTCAGTTAATGAATTAATATATTTTTACAATCTCCCTTAAAACTTAAAACATTACAGAAGACTAAAATGGTTTTGACACCACTCACAATTTGGGCTCCCTCCTCATCTCTCCAGAGAAAAACTGCCATAATGAGTGTGTCTCACTCAACATTTTAGAGTTTTAAATAACCTTACAAATGTGCATGCATATGAACAATGCAAACGGAAAACAGAGAAGCTGGCTCTCAGTCCAAGATCTGCAGGACCTGCCTGTACCAAAAAACAATAATGGTAAGTAACATGTAAAAGGAAAAAGAAAACCATACCTGGACTCAAAAACATTTTTTAAAAGATAGTCTCATAGACCAGAAACAGCTGACATAAGGACCTCAGCTTTCTGAAATTCTGGGTCCCAGAGCAGGCAAGCAGGCAATGGGCAGCAAAGCGGACTAAAATTACCCCTAATGAGATGAGGGGTACTAGAGTTTAGTTACTTATGCATCCTCAGTGAATCCTTCTTTAAATAAAAACAATGACCTGCCTTATGTAGAAAATCAGACCCGGAGTGTTAATCATCAGGTAGCGTGCAAATACCTCCATGAAAGCGGAGTGGGAGCTCATGGGAAAGGTCATGTGGTTATATGATACTCTTCCTCATGTATTTCTTTTCCTCCCTCTGTTTACTACTTCGTTCCTACCACGTTTCAAGGGTGGCAGTGGGATCTGCCCTCTCCAGGGCAGATAAAGGTAGGTAGGGTACAATGTCTGTAGGGAATTTAAAAAACAATAATAGAACCAATTAAAATACATTGTTTTTTATTTCCACTTAGCTCCAACAATTCCAAACAAGGCCAGTATAAAATACCTCAAAACATCTTTAGTTAATGTAAGTTCTAAACAATTGATGTGGTTACTACTGAGTTTTAATAATACATAAACTCCAAGTTAGAAATTTAAAAAATTATTTATCCTTTAGTGAACATTGTATTCTTTTTTGATATTTTAAAACTTTATTTTTTCCTTTTTAGTCACTTTTTTTATTAGTGTTTGAATACAGTTGTCTCTATTTTCCCACCTCCACTTTCTCCCACCCCATCCACCTCCACCTCCTACCCTCATCCTACCTCCTTTTGTCTTTGTCCTTGGGTCCTTTATATGTATTCCTTGAGGATCCTTTCCGTTCTTTCCCCCATTATCTCCCTCCCCTCTCCCCTCTGGTTACTGTCAGTTTGTTCTTTATTTCAATGTCTCTGGTTATACTTTGCTGGCTTGCTTATTTTGTTGATTAGGTTCCACTTATATGTGAGATCATATAGTATTTGTCTGTCACCACTGGGCTTACTTCACTTAGCATAATGCTCTCCAGTTGCATCCATGCTGTCACAAAGGGTAGGAGGTCCTTCTTTCTTTCTGCTGCATAGAATTCCATTGTGTAAATGTACCATAGTTTTTTGATCCATTCGTTTACTGATGGGCACATTGCTCCCAGCACTTGGCTATTGTAAATTGTGCTACTATGAACACTGGGGTGCAGAGACTCTTTTGAATTAGTGTTTCAGGATTCTTGGGTATAAGTGGAGGAAAATTTGGAGAACTCCTGGTTATAAGTTCAAGAAAATTCAGAATTCTTCCTTTTGTATGGGTTCAATTTCTGTCTACCCTGGAACTACATATTCTTGCTTAAATGGTAGGATTTTTAAAATTTACTTTATAATATTTTTTATTTGTTTATTGTTAGAGAGAAGGGAAGGGAGGGAGGGGAGAAATATCAATGTGAGATTGCCTGTAGTTCATCCCCTACTGGGGACCTGGCCCACAACCCAGGCATGTGAACTGACTGGGAATCAAACCAGCAACCCTTTGGTTCTCAGGCTGGCACTCAGTCCACTGAACCACGCTAGCCAGAGCTAAATGGTAGGTTTTAAATAACAATATCACTATAATCATAAAGATAAAGAAACAGCACTCGTTAGTTCAATTCTGTCATTCTATGTAGCCACTTTGAGTTTTTATTTATTCAAAGTTGTATTGTATTTTTATTTTACTTCATTCAAAAATATTTGACTGCACAGACATTTGAAACTGCTAGAACCAATCCCATGAACAATAAAGACATGGTGAGTATTGGGATAGCTGAACAATAAAGACATGGTGAGTATTGGGAAATCTTGTTTACTGTGAAACAAGATTTTTGTAAATCTCTGCAAATTATTTTCTTGGCAGCATTTGTGCTGCCTGTCACCAACTAGACCCAATAAGCAGAGACTGAGATTAAACCTTTATGGGTGCTTTATTCAGATGGCCGGCGATCTGAGAATACAGTAGGTTTGTACCCTAAGAGACTGTCTTAAATTCCATTTTAAACAGACCCTTTTTATAAGGAGAAGACAGTTGTAGGTAAGGAGATTAGAATTCAGGGGAAAAGTTGATAGAATAAATCCTGCAGCATTCTTTCCTCTTTGTCCTGGGCAGTGGTCTTTATCTGTGTCCTGGGTGGTGGGCATCTCACCCTGAAGGCCAGTGGCTCAGACACCATCTTGAATTGCTTGCAGTCCTCCTGAAGCACAAGGGTGAAACTTCTTATGGTCTCCTGGAGTCAAGGTGGGTCATACTTTTGGTTTCTGAAAAAAAAAAAAAAAAGCTTTTTAGATAAATTGATTAGTAAGCTTATTAGCTATTACCTGAAACTAAATTTTTTCTAACATTTGAGTCCTCCGTCATCACCATTATTTATATCAGAAAATCATCCTAATGAACTTTCAACTTATGAAATTAGAATTATACCAGAGGTCACAAATGTGCAAGCCAAAAACCAGATTACTTAAGCCACACAAAATTATGAAGAAGAACAAAGAGACAACATATTATGTTCTAGGTATGAGTTTGAAATTCAAATTTCTGGTCTTGAAAAACTGCAAGATCTGACATCACTGGACCTTCATCTTTGCTTCTCAGCAATTGGCTGGAGCTTAACTGTAGCTAGGAATTTGGGCAGAGCACAACCCCCATAGCTACAAGAATGTACCCCTTGTTGGGTTCTTTCTATCTTGGACTGGCCCTAAAAAACATTTGAAATTGTGGCTTTACAAAACTTTCTTGCCAAGAGTTGCTCCTACCTACTTTCCTTTCAGCTTTTAACCAAATAATATTTATTGAATATGAATCTTTGTTCATTCGTTCATTTAACAAATCTTTGTTGATCATCTACTAAGTTCTGAGCAGTGGGGAAACAGCAATAAGCAAGACAAAAGATTTGCCTCTACGAAGCTTACATGGTGTTTGGGGAGGGGTGAGGGACAGAAAACCAATGTGAACATAATACATTATTTTCAGGTAGTGGAAAGAGTGGCCAAGAGAGGGACAAAGAAGTTCTTGCTACATTAACCTCCAGTTTGGGTGAAGAAGTGGCATAGATTAATTCAGTTACATGCACATTGGAGAAGTTATTGATGAACATTTAGACAAGGTTTCCTTATTTGCAGGAAAAAGGAATTGATTGTTTTATTTGCTTGCATATATGAACTCTATAAATGGGAGAAAGCTGCCTGCTTGACTGAGGAAACTTAACTCTTCTTTAGCTTGAGAATGTGCTTCAGAGGTACAAACAATATGCATCGCAGTTTGCATAGGACAGTCACAGTGAACACCCATGGACCAAGCTTAGTTATTCATAAGGCTACCTTACATTCTCAAAGCTGTACAATAAATTATGTGGTCAATTATTTATTAGAAGGGCTATATAAAATATTAAATCATATCAAGACTTTGTAAAAATTATATAATTACACTGTTTATTTAGAGGGCAATAAACTATATCACTTAAATGTTAATTATATCAAATACCATTAAGCAAATGTATCCTAACTTTGAATGAACAAAATACATTCAGAAATTATATATTTCCCAATAGCTGATGAATGCTGGTCTTGTGCTCATTACATCATTGTGTGTGTGTGTGTGTGTGTGTGTGTGTGTGTGTGTGTGTGTGTGTGTGTGATAAGGACTAGGCAGAAGGCTTGGGTTGAGAAATAAGAATTTGTGATAGGGGAACTCAACAGTTAAAGATTGAAGCCTTAGGGATAGTTGATAGGCATAAGTGATTAATGCATGTGCATAGCTGTTATTCCGGGAACTGGAATGCATGACCTATATGACTCCAGGAGGCTGACAAGCAATTCAACCTTTGCACCCTGAGTTCTGTAAGCAAGATGTTGTCTGAGCCATTGTGTTCTAGTAGGGGAATGCAAATAAAGTATTGTTGATCAACAAATAAAGAAGTACTAGGAAAATCATCACCATACTTGCAACTCTTACCATTAATTTTTTTCCCAACCTTCTTATCTACCCGTTCTTCTCCTTATAAAAAGGTCAACTAGAAATGAAGTGTTAAGATGGTTTTTGAGCATACATAACCCATCTTCTCAGATCACCAGCATCTGAATAAAGTGCCCATAAAGATTCAATGCTTGTCTCTACTTATTCTGATAATGACAGGCAGCAGCAATGCTGATATTTCTGGTTTCACTTGCTCTAGAGAAAAGGTTAATACTAGAGCATATGGATAAAAAAAGAAACAGAATTTATTTTCATGGCATGTTTTAATCATCGGATGGATCATATCAGTTGAGGTTACAAAGTATATTTTATTTTATGCTGAAGGATGTGCCTTGGAGATGGAATGATAATCTGTTCTTTAGTCAATACATTGATTTTTGGTGATGAAATAGATAAGTAGTTTAAATATAAGGATTTGAAAGGGGTTTTCTAAGAGCTCATAGGAACTGTACACAGAAAGCCTGGGAACTAAGAGATTTACTCAGCTATTTGCTTATTGTCTTTAAAGTGACTTAACAATAATCAAACTACGTGTTAGTGGCCCAGCTAGAGAGAGAATAATAGGTCTCAAATATCTACTTTCAGACCCAAGATCCAAACATGGTTGGCAGTTTCATCCCACAAGCAAGTCCATACCCAACTGCAGCTTATCTAAGTAGTCTGTACAAACTCCCTCCTGGCACCAAGATCTAACTTCAGAACAAGCTCATTTCCCAGGAAGAACAGCTTGTAGCCTATTATATCTCCAACTAGACAATAGAACAGAGAGGTCAGAGTGGCATTCATTCATCAAGAACAAAGTTTTCTTCAGTTTCTCGGAAAGGAACATCTATGCAGAGCATACTTTCTGCCTGGATCAATATTATGTGTTGTAATCTCTTTAAAGAACATGACATCCACTATGACTGTCAAAAGGAAAAAAGAAATATACCAAAGGTAATTTTGAAGTGGTTGCATTCAAGGCGTAAAAACGCTAACTAAAACAGCATGTACCTCTCCTGATCATAAGAATGACCATGAATGTACAGAAAAGTGAAAATAAAACCAGAACAAAGAAACTAAAAGCAATTAAGCCCTTTCAGTTGGGTGTGATTTTCCTAGCTGTGTTCAAGCTTCACAGTAGAAGATTCTAGTTTTTATTTCGAAATGAAGTGGTTCATGTGTAAACTCTCCTCACTACAGGGGAGATTTTTGTCCTCACCCTCATCATTGCCATTATCATTACCGCCTTTAGCACGATGGAGAATTCCAGTACCCCTTAGCAATGCCCTCTGTCCTTGGTGAAAAGTAAAGAAAGATTTTCTCTTAAAAAGTTTGATATTCTTTTCTTTTCTTTCTGTGTCTTATCTTTACTTTTCCTCCTTCTCCTCCTGATTTTGCTTCTGCTTCTTCCTAAGCTATAAAACCTAAACGGGGTAATTATTTTAATTTTTAAATATATTTCTTATGTAATTTGTTCTCCAAAAAGAGTTTATCCTAGATAGTTTTTACTCAATTACTTTAATAGTTTTTTTAAAGATCCCAGTATTTAGTATATTTTAATCTTAATCAATGTTTACAGATATGAAAAGTTTAAGAATTAAAAGAAAATCACAACTTGGTAAGGATTGTCTCAGAAACCATCATCTGACTATAAAACAAATATAATGGGGGAAAATCTACCCTTAATCATATAAACACATGGAAGACTACCAATTTTTTTCTTCACAGAACTAACAGATACAAAACTAAAAACACTAATCATAGAATCTATCAATTTCATTCCTTGGAATATATCCAAAAGAGTTAAAAACTTATGTCCACACAAAAACTTTATACAAATGTTTACAGCAGCTTTCTCCCTAATTGCTAAAACTTGGAAGCAAACAAAATATCCTCTAGTAAAGGAATAAATAAACTGTGATACATCTACACCATGGAAAAAAAACAAGTTATAAGCTATGAAAAGACATGGAGGAACCTTAAATATATATATCACTAAGTAGAATTAGCCAATCTAACAAGGCTACATACTGTATGATTCCAACAAGACGACATTCTGGAAAATGCAAAACTATAGACACAGTAAAAAGATCTGTGGTTCCAGGGCTTGTGGGAGATGTGTGATGAAGAACACAGAGGATTTTTAAGGTAATGAAAATACTCTGCATAATATTGTCATGATGAACCTACATCATTATGTCTCGGTCCAGACCCATACCACATACAACACTAAGGGTAAACCCTAGGTTAAACGAGGGATGCTGGGTGATTATGCTATGTCAATGTAGGCTCCTCGCTGGTGAAGAAATGTGCCATTCTGCTGAGTGATGTTGAATACAGGGAAGGCTATGCGTACATACGGGCAGGGCAGAGGGGAAATCCCTGTGCCTTCCTCTCAATCCTGTTGTAAACATAAAACTGCTCTAAGGAGATAACATTTTAAAAAAACTAGTACAGTATTATTTACAACACTTTCTGTGCTTCAAGGTGGGAAGAATAAAGGCTCTTCTCAGACATGGTGAGGTATTAACAATATGTGGCATGATTTTTCCAAGAAGCTTAGCCAAGTTCTGACACTTACGCTGAGAAGTGACGAAGGATATAGACAGATAAAGAGGCCATAAAAAATGATCCCAAGGAAACCTAAAATGGAGCAAAATTGAAAATGCTATGGTTAAATATACTTTACTTCCTGCTATAAAGCATATGTTTTAATCTTATAAAGCATTACTGATGAATCTACATACTACTTCCTCATTAAATCAAAGAACCTATATGTCCAATTTTTATTTTCTTTCCTCTCATTTATTTTAATTAAACCAAAAGAGAGGAGATGAGTGAAAAATTAATACAGTTAGAAACATGCCTACAGTAATCCATAAAATAATCTCTGAATGATCTGAATCATCATAGTGATTATCATTAATTTAGTCGCCATTGTTTCTGTGTCTACAAACAGAAGGATCATCACATTTCATGGAATATCCTGGTTAAATGGTAAGTATTATCTGTGGAAGCTATGTCACCATATAATCTGATAAAATAGAGCAGATCATTTCATTACACTTGCCCTAGATAATCTAGGCCAGAAGGAAGACCTGCAGCAGAGATTCAAAGCCCTGGCAGCCCTCTGCCCTGATGTAGTTCTCCCTTGTACATGGTTTCCAATGGTATATTGTTGGTTGGCAAAGTATTTTAAATTTTAATTATTTGCCAACATTCTGAAGAGCAAGTTCCTTCTGAAATCTAAATTCCAAAAGAGCCACATCCAGCATCATGGTCTCCCCAATGCTGTCCCATCCCCCCCAACTGCTGAGTGGAAATGGTCTGTCCACATGGGATCAGGGGCACCTCTCGTTTCTGATGACAGGTGCATAACTCGTCTGTCACAGTTGTCTCCAGCCCAGTTTTTCCTAATCCTGAGCCTAGTCTCACATCGCTGGCCATTCAAATGGAAGAACTTCCCCCTTCTTTAAAATGAGTAACTCTCTAGTCCATTTTATCCTCTTTTATTCTCGTGATGATACTTACCATTCCCTGAAATGACCTTACTCGCTTACTTGTTTCTAATCTGACCTCACCTACAGCTGAATTGAAGCTCCAACCCAGCAGAGATCACAGTATCCCCGGTGTTTCGAATGCTGCCTGATATATTGCAGGTGCCCAATAAATATGTGTTGGATAAGTGAACAAATTTATTATCATGTCTGGATTGTTGCTTCTCATAGATCTGAGAAATTTTTCTGCATACTCATGCCCTTGTCTAAAGGCCCCAAGATAAGGAGTTACATTTTAAGCAATGAAAATCCCAATAGACCTTGGGCTGCTAGCATGTAAACACATTGGGAACTAAACTGATGGTCATTAAGGTGATCAATAGGGTCATTGACATTGTATTAAAGACCACCATAGGTATATTTCCAGCTGTATTAATGTCCTAGTCATTGTCTCTCCTCATTTTAAATTAAAATAAATGGAAGAAAATATTTATTAACATGATATTGAAGTACACGAGAGTCTGACCTAATTTGATTAATGTGTACATTGTTGGAATGAAGGAAGATCAAGAAAGGTTGGCTGGATAAAGCTATATCTTTGGCTGACACATGAAAGGTCTGTCATCTATGTGCGTGATTATCTTTTTCTGAGTCCAGTAGCATCACTGGAGAATCTCTCAAAACAAATTTCAGAATTCTCCCCTAGATCCTAAAAAAAAATCCACAGAGAGAAAGAAGAGTGAACATTGAAGGTGGAAACTACAACTTGTTTACTGCTATGTCCCCAGAATTCATCACAGTGTACACTAGGTGTTTAATAAATATTTACTGACTTACTGACTGGCAGGAAAAATAATCAGATGCTGGGTTCTTGATGGCTGCCGCTGGTTCAAATACTCCACAGGCTTAAACCTAGTATCTTAGGCTCAATTAAGCTATAGTGAAATAAATACTGGTTTTGCTGTATTGTGTCTTGGAGGGAAACCTATTTGTCACCATGAAAAATAATGATTGTTTTTAGGCTGTTGAAATGCCCTGTTGGAGCACATTCAGCTCCAGCAATCTGAATACGACGCCAGTCCTGTTTTTCATGTTAGGGTCCATATACATTTTTAAAGGCATATAACAAGGCACTGTGTCCTGTCACCAGCCAAATCCAGATAGAATTGACTATAAATATTCATTAGAACTTCCCTTCGCCTCCCCTTAAAAACACTCTATTGAAATGGAGATTTTGACTTTTAGGATAATGAAGACTATGAAAAGCCTTTATTCTTGAAAAATTAATAGATTAATAAAATGGAGTTTCTCTCTTCATTAAATGAGTTTTAATTTTTTAAAGGAAATTTCAATGTATTGTGTTTCTTTTTATTAGGAAAGCACCTTGTCTTTCAGGAGGTGAAATGCTCCTTAATAATGTGCTATAGTTTCTGTATTCTCTATTAATCTTCAATTAAATGCAGCTGAGTTATATTTATTTTGGTGATTAGTGAGACTTTGTAGGTCTTCTTTGGCATTGGTTAAAATGTGGCAGGACTTGGTTTCTGCTCCTTTAGCTGGGGACTTACCAAACAAGCCATCCGAAGTCTCCTTTGCATCCCACAGAGTTGATTTCTTTTCTGTCAAAAGAGGAATAAAACAGTAAAGGAAGTCCTATGAGGACGCATAAGCTCCTGTTTACACAGTGTTATTGAGTAACATTCTGCACTGAAGCTTATTTGTTTGGGGGAGACAATCTGTATTTTTCATGGATAACTAGAAAGTGAAAAAAGAAAGATGATTTAAAATTTTTTAGAATAGGGACATTTGGAAAAAGGTAAAATCTTTGTTTTGTTGTTTGATTCTTCTCAGTTGTCTCTTGTGTGTGGAGTGGAGTTGCCCCACCCCTGGGGAACCTAGACGCCACCTCAGAGAATCCTACCAGATGGAAAGAGATGACTCACTGGTGCCCTCCACCACTCAAACTGTGTCTATCAAGTCCAGCTTCGGATTGAACACAACAGGTGCCCTGGTGTTTCACTTCTACATCTGCTGTGGACTGTGGTTATAGTACTGATGTCTGTTTAATCTGATTGGTTTCCATGTGCTTTTGCCTCTACTCAGGGCCTTGTTTCACAATTATTTTACTAGTCAGTTGGTCTTTGCCACATTCCATTGACAGAGTGTGATTTGGTTTCTCAATTCATCACATCCTATTGTTCTTTATTAGTTGGAACAGTAATTTCTTAATGAGGTGTCTTTTCCAAGTGTTTTAAAGGGGATTTCTATAATTTACTTGTAATAAATTCAAGAGGTTTAATTGGAATGATTTTATGAATCTCTCATAAAAATATGTCATATTGATAGGAAGCTTAAGACTTGGAAAATTTTAGCTTAAGGTAAATAGCCATAAATCTAGCAAGTAATGCGTATGTTAAGCTTTTGTTTCAGAAACTACAGATAAGGCTCATCCTGGCACTTGAGAAAAAGCAGCTGACCTCCTGGGGTGCTGGCTAGAGATCACCTACTGGAGACATCCTTACCGGGAAGAAGCAGGCGACTGCCCCTCCCCATTGGAGACAGCCGTTGAATTTCAAAGCTCTCACCGATCCTTGTTTGTCCTCCCCCACCCCCTTATAAAAGATCTGGCCAGGAAAGAAAGGGGAAGATGGTTTGTCAGGGTATGAACCCGCCATCTCGGATCACCGGCCATATGAATAAAATACCCATAAAAGATTCAATCACTGTCACTGCTTATGGGATTTGGTAGTGACAGGCAGCCCGAACGCTGGTGTCTTTTCCGGTTACAATATATTGATACTAATTCTTTTTTAAAATATTTTTAAATTTTATTGTTGTTCAAGTACAGTTTTCTGCCTTTTCCTCCCACCATTCCCCCCACCCCAGCCATCCCCACCTCTATTGGTACCAATACATCTGCAAAAACAAACAAGAGTTTACTCGAAATAAAATTACATTTAGTTCTTTGTAACTTTATTTTACAAACATAGTAATAAAATATGATATAAACTGTTGGTAGGTAACCACTGTCTCCTCAATGTTCACACTCCTCCCCCTCCTCCCTTGTCCCTTGCTAGCCCAAATGACACACAACTACCGAGTCTCAAAATGCCACACATCAATTTCTTAACTTTCCTTGCATCTAGGTCAAAGGCATGTGACCCAATTCTAGCAGAAGGGACCCAAAGGAAAATTGGTTAGGAGACTTCCAGGAAAGGTTTTCCTTCCTATTAACAGAAAATACACAGAGGGAAACTGCATGTGTCATGGCAATGTTGTCAACATGTGGAACCCAAACTGCAGCTACACTCTTACATCCAAGCGGTTTAAGCAAACCTGAAGTCCCAGATTATTCTCAGGGAATGTGGAGCTGAAGTATAGAAAGGCCTAGATCTTTCATATTATTGTTGAACCAATCCTGAAAAAACCCAGCCTTTGGACTGTGTGTATGGGGACATGAGATAATTATATCACTTCTATTAAGCCATGTAAGTTAGATATTCTATAGTTGTAGGCAAAAATACATGAGAGCACCACATCTATAGTAAATTTGGTTATTATGATATAGTTAATACAGAGCTATAACTATGTCAAATAATATTTTCCTAAAATTCTAAATTATAGTTGTTTGAATGATGTCTGTTATATTCTCTTACTGAGGCTAAAGCAAACCTGTCCAATAACAATTATTTTTCTGATTTGGTACTGAAAAATCACTTTTAAATATATTCAGGTACTAATGGCATTTTCTGCCTTAAATATGGCATTGATAATTGGGCCAGAATTCTTTGTAGATTGGTTTGTGCTTATTTATTTGTTTGGTGCGGGTTTTGTTTTTTCACTCCAAATTGGTTTGGAAGAGAGTTGGCTCGAAGTCAGCTAGAGCTCTATTAAAACCCTCCGACGACGGGGACTTGGTAAACTAAGATATCGTACACCTGCACACGCCTGCACGCAGCAACGCGAACCACAGGTTGCTGGGGATGAGCAGTTTTTTAAAGGGGTCCTAATGGTGGATTCATTTCAAGGATACAAAAAAAAACCCCTCTCCTTATTTTTCTCACAACCATTCACATATATTTCTGGGGGGAAAAAAGCCTTCTCTTTTCAGTTAATACCAACAAAACAGGTGGGTAATTTATAAGCCTATTGCCTCCTCACAATGGAGAATAACCGAGAGTTACCTGATTTCCTGCCGCAAGGTCAGAATGGAGCTATAATCTACCGCGGGTGATTTGGGGGAAGAGACTGGCTTTACGAAGAAAGTAAACAAGCACTCCACTTTGGCTGATAGCCTAGATAAACGTAGTGTGTGAGTGGAGCCACAGAAATGGGATAAGGATTAATGGAGAGAAGGAAACATGAATTTCACATTAAAAAGATTAGGGAAATCCCAACCTTTATTATAAAATATCTGTGAGCCTATAAAGATGATTTATAATACTGGCAAAGCTTTAGCTATGCTTTGGTTAATGCTCCTGGGAGGCTCAGAAAACATAATCCAATTTACTAGTGGTGTACAAAAGAGACATACTTTAAAATAATTGCTGTTTTAAACTGTAGCTTTTGTGGGGTATTGGCATCTAACCACCACATAAGGATTAACAGAAATTGTTAAACTGCCACTTTAAAAATGTGGTATTTTGTGTACTGTATTCCACAGCCTGTGGCATGAAAAGCCAACTATGTAGAAGAATTGTTTCAACTAATGCGGGTACCTTACCTTGACTGAATCACCACACAGAAGGAAAAACAGAAACAAACCAGAAGTCGTAAAGCAATACCACCTCTTAAGTAAACTTTTTGGGTCATCCAATTTTGCTGTTCTGGGGGAAAACCAAGCTGTGGCTAATACACTAAGTTATGTTTTTGAAAGCATATCCATCTTTTTAGCCATTTGTTTTTTCAGAACTCACTAGATTCAGAAATATTTGGGTTCAGAATTAATTAATTGTAGGACCAAAGTAGAGAAATATGGGTGATGTCTTACATCTCTTATCCCTTAACCAGTAAGAAATGCTCTTCCAAATTATAGATCAAATTAGGGTAACTATTGCCTCATCTTCCCAGGTTATACCTGTTGTCCAAGTATAACAATTAATAGCATCCTTTCCATTCTCACCGTGTAGCTTGACCATAAGTATGTGTTCAGCCCAACCATCAGATATGGCGACAAATGTTAGGTCGCCATAGTTCTGTCCATTGGTTTGGATATCTGCTTTAAACACAAGCATTATCAATAAAGAGATTTTTTTCCAAAGTGGTTTCTGAGCTCAATTAGAGACTAAGCCAATGAGCATAGCACATGCAAAAGCAAAAACATATAACTGTTTTCTTTTTTTTTGTTATGCAAAGTATCTTTTCTTTTATTTAAATGAATGTTCAAGTACAGTTTTCACCCCCTTACTCCCAACATATAACTGTTTTAACGTAAGAGATGATGGCAAATGGATTCTTACTCCATCTTTGGTTGTTTTCTGATCTAAAAGTTTTCTTCCTGTTGTGTTGCAGCACAAGGATGTAATATTTAAATGTAAAAGTTTAACATGAAGAAATTTCTTGTAGTCACCTGACATCTGTGTTCTCTTTTCCCTTACTAAGAGAATTTTAGTCGGGCAAATGGTCATTAGAATGAAGACTACATTTCCCAGCATTTTTGCCATTAGGTAAGGCCACATGACTAAGTTGTAGCCAATAAGACACAAGAAAAAGTGGTTTGTGCAACTTCCTAGAAGAATACTTAAAAGAAAAAGACCTGCACAACCAACCCATCAATACAGACGATACAGACGGCAGTGCAGTACTGACCAGAGGGAATGGGGTGCAGGGGCTGGGTGGAGGTGGACAGAGTGGGGGAATGGGAACATTTATAACAATGTCAACAACAAAAATTTTTTAAAAGAAAGAAGTTTACTTTTCATCCTTCTTTTGGGCAAGTTTAACGCATGTAAATACCACCATTCATATACCACCACTCAAATACCATGATATTATATTAGCCTAGGATAAGGGAAGCAAATATTTTTTTAAAGAGACATATAGTAAATATTTTAGGCTTTCAGGGCCATATGGTCTCTATCTCAACTACTCAGCTCTGCCTTTACAGCCCAAAGCAGCCATAGACAATACATATATTAATAGGTGTGTCTATATTCCAAAAAAACCTTTTTTTTCTTTTACAAATTGGCCAGGCCAGCAGCCACAGTATGCTGCCAGGCCCTGACTTTGACCAGTGTTCTCAAGCATGATTCACTATAGAATCAACTGGGAAATTTAATGGTTTTCAGATAATAAAATTTATTTTATTTTTCCTCTGATTTAAAAAAAATTATATTTTATTGATTATGCTATTACAGTTGTGTTTATTTCCCCCTTTTTGTCCCCCTTCGCCAAGTGCCCCCTGCTCCCTCAGGCAATGCCATTATTTATGCCCATGGGTCATGAGTATAAGTTCTTTGGCTGCTCCATTTCCTGTATAGCACTTTAAAACCCCATACCTACTCTGTAACTACATATTTGTACTTCTTAATCCCCTCACCTCTTTATCCATTCTATCCCTTCCCCATCCCATCTGGCAACCTTCCAGTAACTAACTTCTTTTCTCTTGCTTCTAAGAGTCTCTCTTTATCTTTAACCTTTGACCTTTTAATGATGGTCTTGGAGTGGGCCTCTTTGCATGCATCATAATTGGGACTCTCTGTGCTTCCTGGACTTACATGCCTATTTTCTTCACCAAATTAGGGAAGTTTTCTTTCATTATTTTTTCAGATACATTTCCAATTTCTTATTCTTCCTCTTCTCCTTTTGGCACCCCTATGAGGCAAATGTTGGACATCTTAAAGTTGTCCCAGAGGTTGTTTATACTATCCTCATTTTTCTGGGAGTCTGTTTTCTTCTTATTATTCTGCATGATTCTTTTTTCTTCTTTATGTTCCAAATCCTTGATTTCATTCTCAACTTCATCCATTCTAATGTTGTTTCCCTGTAAACTGTTCTTTATTTCAATTATTGTATCTTTCATTTATAACTGGATCTTTTTTATGCTGCTGAGGTCCTCACTAAGTTCCTTGAGCATTTTTATAAACAGTGTTTTGAACTTTGCATCTAATAGATTGCTTACCTCCATTCTGTTTAAATCTTTTCTGGAGTTTTGATCTGTTCTTTCATTTGGGGCATGTTTCTTTGTCTCCTCATTTTGACAGCCTCCCTGTGTCTGTTTCTATGTGTTAGGTAGAGCTGCTTTGACTCCATGTCTTCATAGTGTGGCCTAATGAAGTAGGTGTCCTGTGGGGTCCAGTGGCACAGACTTCTATATCATCCAGGCTGGGTACTTGAGGTGCCTTGTGTGTGGGCTGAGTACATCTTCCTTTTGTAGATGAGCATTGGTTGCTGTTGGCAGGTCAAGGGAGGGATCTATCCACGCCAGTCAGTTGCAAAGTCTGGCTATGATCACTGATCACCAACCTCCATCCTCTGTGGAGGATGAGCTATGCAGGGGCAGGATAGTGGTGCTCTGACGTGGTCCGTAGCTGTCCACTGGGTGTGTTGGCCCTGGGGATTCCCGGGTGGTGCAGGCCAAGGTCAGCCCCCACCTCTGTTTTGCTTGGGGCACCCTGCCTGAGATGTAAAGCAATCTGAGATGCCTGCTACTTGTGCTGGGCTTAGAGATTCCCAGGTGAAGCCAAGCTATGACTCTAATCTGGCTGCTGCTAGGGCTCACTGAAGCCAGCTGTTGCAAGTCTGATAGGATTTAGGAGCCAAGACCAGCCATTCTTGTGGAAAAGCAGCTTAAGTAGGCTTATGGGTTGGGTGGGGTCAAGCCTCTATGGGTCTCCAAGGTGGGTCACACAGTATTAGCCAGGTTGATGGAGACTCAGATATGGCACCAGCCTACCGGCTTTGTGGTTGGAGGGCTTAGGAGAGGGACAATGGTCTCTGCTCCCCCCAATGCCAGATACTTCAATCTCTCCCTGTATAGCACTGGTGCCCTTCAAGCTGGTATCTTGATGCTGGAGCCCAGAGGGAGTGAGTCTGAGTAGGTGAGTCCATGTGTGTGATCCTCAAGAGGAACTGCTTAGAGCTCCAGCAGCCTCCTCCACCGATTCAATCCCTGCTGGTTTTCACAGCCAGAAGTTGTGGAGACTTATCTTCCTAGCACTGAAATCCTGGCGTGGGGGACCTTGTGTGGGTCTGGAACTTCTTACTCTCAAGATATCACTCCTAATTTTTATGCACAAGGGTGTGGGGCCAGCCCATTCCGCATCTGCACCCCTTCTTCCAGTCTGGATGGATGTGATTTCTTCAATTCCATAGTTATCAGACTTGATCAAGTTATTCAACTTGATTTCTGATGATCCTGAGTAATGGTTGTTCTGTATTTTAGTGGTACTTTTGATGTGGTTGTGCAAAGAGGTGATTCATGTCTGCCTATGTCACCATCTTGACCAGAATCCTCTCAAATGGGGACATTTTAAATACACCACCAACATCCAGGGCCTACGCCCTCAACTCCTGATTTAATCATTCTGGGGTGAAGCACACATTTTTATTCACAGGTCTTGCTATAACTCTCATGTGATGCCAGGGTAGAGAAATACCCACCGTAAGCTGCTTTTCACTGCAACCATTACTAATGTCGAGACATTCTAAAGAAGAAACAGTTAAATGTAATGGATATTTTTATCTTTATGTGTTGTTGTGCCTCTATCTGCCCTTTCTCAGAAAAAAATTTGTGACAGCACTTTTTTTTAGATTAGATTCTCAGTGGCCTAAAGGCTCTGGATGCTAACAAGATAATAGAGGAATCAACTCTACATTGATGCAGTTATCCCCTGACCTGTAACATATAGTGCCTTAACTCGAAGTAATTAGGATTCATTTCTTAAAATTTCATATTAAAGTTGGCATACACTATGAGATCAGTATTAGGTATACAATATTTGTGATTCAACATTTATTGGGTTGGCTAAAAAGTTCATTTCATTTTTTCCATAAATGGCTCTAGTAGTGCTTAGTGGTCTTTAACTTAGTTTGAAACAATTTTGTTACAGCTGTCATATCAAGGTGCATTTAAAAAGAATTTATCAAAATTGATGAATTTTTGTGTAGCCATTTTACTATTGAAGATGGAAGAAAATAGGCATTTTTTACATACTATGCTTTATCATTTCAAGAAAAGTAAAAATGCAGCTGAAACTCACACAAAAAAGATCTCTGCAGGTCATGGAGATGATGCTGTGACTGATGGAATGTGTCAAAAGTGGTTTGCGAAGTTTGGTGCTGGAGATTTCTCCTGCATGATGCTCCACAGTCAGGTAACCAGTTGAAATTGATAGCAATCATATTGAGCCATTAATTAAGAACAATCCATGTTCTACCATGTGGGAGATAGCAAACATACTAAAAATATCCAAATCAATAAAGTTATTGGTGAAAATGAAAATGTGTCTTTTAGTTTTTGGAAAAAACTAAATGGACTTTTTGGCCAACCAATACATAGATACATACCTTACAGTGTGATCAAGTCTCGTAACCATCTGTCACCAGGCAAAGCTATCATAATATTATTGACTATTTTGTCATTCACCTTTTTCACTTATTTTTCCAAACTCCTCCCCTCTGGCAACAGTCAGTTTTTTCCCTATTTTTCTAATTCTTTTGTTGTTATATTTTGTTTGTACATTTTTTTAGATTCTACATGTAAGTAAAATTATACGGTATTTGTCTTGCTCTGTCTGACTTATTTCACTTAGCATGATAACCTCTGAGTCCATTCATGTTATTGCAAATGGTAAGATTTCTTTCTTTTTATTGATGAGTAACATTACATTGTACATGTATACCATATCTTCTTTATCCATTCATCTGTCGATGGACTCCAAGCTGCTTCCATATATATGATGGCCATTATAAATATTGTTGTAATGAACATAGAGATGCATACAGCTTTTTGAATTAGTGTTGTCTTCATTTTCTTTGTATAAATACCCAGAAATAGAATTGTTGGATCATATGGTAGTCCTATTTTTTGTTTTCTGAGGAATCTCCATACTGTTTTCCATAGTGGTTGTGCCAATTTACAATTCCACAAACAGTACATGAGGATTCCCTTTCCTCCGTGTGCTCACCAACACTTGACTATTCGATAATAGCCATTCTGACAGCTGTGAGGTGACATCTCATGATTTTGACTTGCATTTGCTTATGATTAGTGATGCTGAGTAACTTTTCAAACACCAATTGGCCATGTCTGCTTTGGAGAAATGTCTCTGTGTGTCCTCTGCCAATTTTTATTGAGCTATATGAGTACCTTATATATTTTAGATATTGATCCCTTATCAGATATATCATTTGAGAATATCTTCTCAAATGCCATAGATTGTCTTTTTATTTTGTTGATGGCTTCCTTTGCTGTGCAGAAGCTTTTAATTTGACATAATTCCATTTGTTTATGTTTGCTTCTCTGTTCTTCTGGAGGAGACATATTCAAGAAGATAATACTAAGACTGATGTCAAAGAGTTTACTGCCTGTGTTTTTCTTCTAGGAGTTTTGTGGTTTCAGGCCTTACAATCAAGTTTTTAATCCATTTTGTTTATTTTTTAATATGGGATAAGAGAGTGGTTTCATTTTTTTGCATGTATCTCTCTAGTAGAGTTTATTTTTTAAGAAATATTGTGTAGAGAACAAAATTTATTTAGTTACTTTGTCAAACTTTTAGAAAAGTGAAATTGATGTTCATCAAAGTTCTACAAATATGTTATAGAGGGAAAATGACATGATTTTCAGTTTGGGGCATATTATATTTTAAAAGTACCACTTTTGATTATTGTTGATTTTAGGTTTGAAAAGAGCTGTGTAATTAAAAGAATTATGAAACATCAAAGTATGTTGCCCCATAAACAAAATTGTTTCCTGTGAAACTGTAGAAATAAATTAGCATATGTCCTATAAAGAATTAGGTACAAATTGAAGAAGTAGTGTGACTCAAGCATTAAATGAACCTGATAAAAAAATGAATGGCCACAAAACAGTAACAATTTATTTTTTATGTTTTTAAAGATTTTATCTATTTATTTTTAGAGAGAGGGGAAGGGAGGGAGAAAAGATAAGGAGAGAAACATGAGTATGTGGTTGCGTCTTGCACACCCCCAACCAGGGACCTGGTCCACAACCTAGACATGTGCCCTGACTTGGGATTGAACCATCAACATTTAGATTCACAGACCAGCACTCAGTCCACTTAGCCACACCAGCCAGGGCAGTAACAATTTATTCTTATGCTGATCCCTAAGTTAATTTTCCAGAGAACAGATGCCAACCCTTTGAAGTGCCATCATTTTTAATAGATTGTGAGAGAATTCTTTGAAGTATTTGACACAATTTTCTACCCTGTAGAACACAACTGAATGGTTCAGTTATGATTTGACGACTCAAGACCATCATTATGGGCACGGGTTATTATACCAGACCAGGACACGTTGACATATTTGAGACCTTAGTACCTCTCCAAATTGTGAAGATAAAACTGATTTCACACATGTAAAGGCTTAGTTAGAAGGGTGCCTGGCACTCACACATTATTTCCTTCTGCTCCTTTATTTTGGGGGATGTTAAGGTCCTATTTAGGGCATCAAGACAGCGTATCATTGGTTAACTATTTAGAACATGATGAGGCAAGCAGAGAGAGAAATAACATCTCTGCATGTAGCACAGGACCTGACACTCAGACAAAAGATAGGGCTGAAAACAGACATTGAAGCCAAATGACAATCAAGACTTAGTCACCCCTCAGTGCTTCGGCTTTGGCCTATACAGACAGCCATAGAGTTCCACAGTTTCAACAGGGCATCCAGAAGTGAGAAGCTAACATTGGGTGTTGGGATTTGGGTCACTTAGTAGCTCAGTGGACAGGGAGCTGGCATTGGAAATGTCCCACATGTGGTAAAATGGCCCTATTGACGAAATAGGGATTCATGGGCTGTCGGTAGACTCTTGGAGGGCAGAACCCCAATCCAGGAGAGATTTGAACATCAGGTATCAAAATAATACGCTGAAAAACAAGGACCTCCATTAAACCCAAGTTAGAAGAATTAAGAGAATTGGGGGCCTCAGGAATAAGAGGATTCCTGTTATTAGAACAAAGACAAAGCTTCAGGGTCAGATTCACACCACAGATAACTTAATGCAGAGCCTCTCTCACAATCCTTAGCTCGCACAGTATCCAGCTTGATTCAAGTGTTTAAATTTCTATTTACCTTGGGAATTGGGAATAAAAGTGAGTTTGTAAAAAAAGACCAACTGGCCCCAGGTTTTGTATGGTAGGGAAGAGAGCATGGGAAAGGGAGAAAATACTAGGATTAGGAAGTTGTTAAGGCTTAATAGTTCAGTTATTTCTTGTTGCTGTCAGTCAGCTTGGCCTTAGCAGTGCCTCCCATCCCTGTCACCACCAATCTATAAAGACACTTAGACTTTATCATCAGCTAAAATACCCCCAACTGTATTTACTCTAATTGTGTGTAAAGAGAGAATGAGCTCTCCGGGTCCAGCCTGGAATGGGACTCTTATAAATAAGTAACTACACTTTAACCTCTAGACTTTCTTGTAATATAATTTTGGCTGCTCTAAAATCTTTTCAGTTTTCTTCTGCACTGTATCATATGTTTGCCACGATAATAAGTGTTGTTGAAATAAGTGAGATATTGATGTTATTTCCACTGATTCATTACTTTATATTCAACAGTCTTACACACACACAAAAAAAAAATGATTTGTTTCCCCCATTCCCCTTTCCAATGACAGCTTTCTCTCCTTTGAGAAGCAATCCAAACAGTTTGATCTTGCTGCCTCCAGCGAGTGGCTTCCCCAGCAGGTTTCTCCTACAGTGTTTGAAGCATCCCCCTTAGTTACCAGCTCTGCCACAAAGTTCCCCTTCTTAATACTGATGATTGCTTGAGACCTGCCCCACAGTTTACCCAGTGAGCTCAGAAGGCCACACTGCCTCTGTTTCCCTCACCTGTCTTTTCTCCTGCCTCTCTTCAGTAATCTAGATTTACATGTGAAATGTCCAATTTTTACTGAGATCATGTCTATCCACAGAATTTGAGGCACCAAATAATAATAATTTTGAGAAAGTGATTTTCTTAACTATCAAGACACCTCTCCCTGGGCTCCATAATTTTATTAAGTAACATTTAGAACATTGCCAGGCTGGAGAGTTCTACCTGAATTATTAATTACATGAGCCTTTAATATTGGCTCCCATTTTTTTCAAAGAGTAATTCCAAGATATGATTAATTCCTAAAGTTTACTCATATCCTTCTAGTCCAGAAAAAGGATTGTTTGTCAGTTCTTTTCTCTGCAAAAGTTTTAAAAGCTTAGCAATGAGACCTTCACCACTAATATGTTAATTCTGAAACTACCTCTTTTCATCTTTTCTTAACCAATATTGTATTCACCAGGTAGCCATTGGTCCTTATTCTACTAGGTATTTCTTCTATAGTGTTTGGTTAAGGCTCTTGAAAATGGGATTTTTAAACAGACAACAACTTGATGAACATATCATGGGAAATGATATTTATTGTGTAATAAATAAAATAAGCATAAATTTTGTTTTTATTCTATAATAAGTTAATAACTCCTGCATTGAATTTCTACTACCTCTTTTCCCCAAGCTCTCCTGACAATAATTCCTTACACGGGGATGACAGAATGTTTTAAGATCTGTCAATACTGGGGAAGATCCCCTAATCTCATCTAGACAGTACCTGGAGTCTTTGGATCATAATGATTTGGAAAGTGTGGGTCAATGAGGATACGTAGCTGTACTCTCTATCAACTGCAACAGCAGTATATGTCCAGGTGATGCAATGGTGCTTCCAGTTACCAGGGTCTTGAATCATTTGAACTGCTCCAATTCCCCAGTCTGGCACTGCCAACCTTCAAGAATGGACAATAAGAGGTTTTACCCAGTCAGAAGCTGATCTAGGCTTTGTGGTCCTGAAGCTTTTGCAAGTTGAGGGTGCCCCTTAAGAAAAAGAAAACATAAAATTACTAGAATAAACTTACATCCAAAATGTTTTAAAAAGTAGACATTACAGTCAACTTACCTGAAATGTTTTTAAAAATTAGAACTGTGTTAAAAGGGCAATCCCTCTATCCTTGTCAAGTTGCAAAACCAAGAAATGTGAGTCAAGGGTTGTTGGTGGTTTGGCCTCCAGAGATGTTGGCTGGTTGCATTAGATCATAATTAAATCCACACATAGAATCAGTGATGAGAGACAGAAAGAAATAACCTAATCGCTGATGTACATAGGCCCACTGTATAATCATTTTAAAGATGTTTTAATTAAACAAATGAGATATACTGACACTGACGTGGACATGTAAATGGTATCACCTTTGTCATACATAAGGTTATGTATTAAAGAACAGAGAAAAGTCAGATAAAAATAATGGAATATGAAAAAAAGAAAAATATGGCTGAAGAATGATAAAATTAATAGAAATTACCCTAACATCAAAAAAATGGCAACAAAAGCATTCACTTCTGTTGATGGACCATGAAGTGAGGCAGCCCTAAAGCTTGATCATCATCCACCTGACAACGAATCTGCTTCTACTTAAAATTTCACCCAAGTCCCTACACGAGGTCCCCTGAGATATTCCAGCACAGAGGGGAATGTGGCTTTGGTAAGATCCAATTATAACTTCCATTTGTCGTACTTGGAAATTAAAAAACATATACAGGTCTAACTCATCCATGAGGCATGCATGTAAGAGCGAAAAAAGAGAATCCCTAACTAAAGTCACTTAAAGAATAAGAGATGTAACTTGTACTCATGCCCCCTTGGGTCAAATAGTCAGCACGTATTTCAGAAAGGAGATTCTTTATGAGAACAGGTGAATATCTGTTAATTTTATCTATTCTCTTAAGGAAGAAAAGTGACGTTACACATCAGTGTCAAGGTTCTCAGACTTCAACTGGAAATTTTCACTAGGATCTCAGTTAAGTCTTTTCTTCTGTCTAATAGATCGACTTTCTCCTTAGCTCGCACAGTATCCAGTTTCATTCTACCACTTGAGCTGTCTGCCCATCATCTCAAGGACAGTTTCCATCTCTCTCTCTCTCTCTCTCTCTCTCTCTCTCTATATATATATATATATATATATATATATATATATATATACACACACCTTCTGCAACTATCTCAATGTCTAGATATAACCATTTTTCCTACATCTTTGCTAACTGCAGTGCAAATCCTTACAAGTTTGCTTTATTTTTCAGTTGCTCTTCCTTTTAAAAAAATGAATGCCACTTATTTTCTGAATGCTATCAGTTCTCTGGCTCCAGGTTGTTTTAATTTTAACTCTTGTTGCCTGTATCCTCTGTGTTGCTTCTGATTCTCCCTGCATACATCTCAATGATGCTTGCCCTCGAGCTATTACTTTTAGGTTTTCTTCTTTGTTTCTTTCTTCAAATACTTGTAATACTTGATATAATGGGAAGAGTTATGTATCTGTCCTTTGGGAAATGAGATCACTTTGGCAGTAATAGACCAACCTGCTCAAGGAGACCCCACTTTCTAGCTTCCATACCTTGCTTTTCCAGGATCCTCCTGATCAATGATGTTCTATTTTGAGACAGAAAATAGAACAATGGTTTGTTCTATTTTGGAAATTTGGAGGAGTTTTCAAAAACCTCCAAACTACCAGTGCCAGTTTGGAGGTTTTCGAAAACTTTTGCTGATCATGCAATTATTTTTAAATGCACGTTCATTGAAACTAGCCAGAAACAGATAGCTGGCTGACAAGGAAGAGTTTCCGGGGGAGTTATGCAGCCCTCAGGTAAACTCATTAAGACTCCACTGCTGGAAGCACAGGCATGCATGGCTACCAACTTGCTTTTCTACACCCAGCATCATCCCTTTTAATAGAGGGGTAAAGATTCCCCTTCACGATTATACAAATAAACTATTTATAATATGTTTTTCTTTTTTATTCTCCTTCTAAAAAATTCATAGTATATCTGGGACCCATAATGAACTCTAGAGACAAAATTATTGTAAAAAATGAAGAGTAAGACCTCCATTTGGAAAGGGTTTTTAAGGAAGATGGTGGTGGTCTGCGTTTCTCACTGGCAGGAGCAGAGCAGCAGCCATAGTGCAGAGAAGTAGTGGTTAGTGGTGGAAAATCTCCAATCTATTAAATAAAGCATAATTGAGTTGAATCACTGATAAATACTCAATTATATAAACTATAAATTAAATTACCAGTGGTATGAGAAGTTGTAATTATTTTTTTCCACATCGCTTGCCAAACTGGGAATTTACCAGTAGGGATTTTGCAATATTTTCAGGGGAGGCAATTGGTATTCTCGTGGTGACTGACTTGAATTGCAATTCATCTAATGCACACATTCAATTACTTCTCATAGAAAGGATTCAGAGAAGTTTCCAACCCACCAAAGGCAGGTTTGACTTCAAAAAATATGCATACTTTGGTGTTATTCAAGTTTTTTCTTAATAACATAAATAAAGTGAAGCTCAGTCATTCTGTAACAAAGTATTGTATTACTTTAAACTAGAATAACATTAGAATAAAAGACTTTTTAAAAAATGTATCCATAATTAGTAATACTGTCTCAAACTTTAAGAAAAAATTAGATAATGCTAACTAGACTAAGAAAGACATTGAGTTACCATGAACGTGAACTGGAGTCTAGACCAGGTCCTGAGATACATAAAAGAATTAGTGTGAACCAGTCAGAGGTTATGTCAGGAAGCTATGAGAAATGAATTGCAATCTATTGGTAACTGAGAAAATGGGATTCAGGTCACAGCCATACACCATGGATTGGTTCAGAGGTTGGCACTCTATTTAGATCTGAATGACTATAGACAAGTGCGGTAGAAAAATAAGAAAAAGAAAAAGAGCATCAATAGGAGATCTGGAGAGAGACAGAGACAGAGACAGAGAGACAGGGAGAGACAGAGACACACCAGTGACAGGAAGGAGGAAAGGAGATCCTGGCTAAGGAGAAGCTCTAGGGGCAATACCAGGCAAAACTGAAGTACTGCAGACTGACGCAAGTCATTAGGGTCAAAGTTTGAGGGAAAGCAGAATTTGCCACACAAAAATGTGCCTTTTGGGATACTGATTATTTTAAGCTGGAGGACCTGCTCCACAAAGGGAGATAGTGTCATGGACAATTTTATGAACTATGTGTGATAAACAGAAAGGAAGCTACCAAGACCCCTTTGATCAAAGTCCTCTCTGGGTCCCATTATTAAAGATGGCCCAGCATTGCCTTCCTGGCATTTGAAGTCCAAACCACAACCTCCCTTTCCACTTAGGTCAAGATTGCATAGAAGCTTTAACTACCCAGTTTGTCTCACATTCTTATGGAACCCCCATATTTACATACATAATAAATGTGTTCATTTTTCCCTGTTAATCTGTCTCATGTCAATTAAATTATTAGTCCATCCAGAAGAACTTAGTAGGGTAGAGGGAAAATTATTTTTCGTCCCTGCCATTACCTGTATAAGTTGTTCTCAAACTTTTCTGATTGCTTACCTTCTTATACTTACTTTTTACTACAGGCAGAAAAAGAAGTTTTAAATTGTCAAATTCATAGGCTCTGAACTCTAGGCACAGATGAAAGGATGTGGCATTCAAACACTGGGCATCAATTAGGTATCCAACACTGAGTCTTCACTAGAGTTGATGTAAGTGAGATAAAAGACTACATAGAAGATTGTGTCCTGATTTAATATCCAGGAATAGCTCAAAGTACTAACACCAAGGGTTTTTCCAGCATGTGTTTGATCACATGAGGCTGGTAAATTGTACCCAACCTCTAGGCAAAGTATAGCTTGGGAAATCAACCTACCTTAGCACAATAGAGCTGAAATTAAATCAATGTCCTGAAAACAGAAGTGACAATATAATATTCCAGGTTTCTATAATATTTCTGAATGATGAAAAAGGGAATTGTAACACACTGAAGAAATAATGAAAAGAAACTAGGATGGAATTGGGACAAGACTGTGAGCTATGGAAGTCTAGACCACCTTGGAAACAGCTGTTTCATTTTCTCTCATGGTAACATCTCATTTTCCTACTGCGTCCTAGCTGTCTATGCTCTCTACTGCCACACACGGGAAACCTTTTCTTTCTCCTAAAGTATGATTGGTTGAAAATCTACTAAAGCATTATTCACCGTATGGATATTTTCATTGCAATAGGTATCATAGCGGTCATCCAAAGAAGGGTCATCAATATATACGCAGCTATGTCTTCTCTTTGGTGACGGCATGTATAAAAGATGACATTCTCTCCCTCTGAGACCAGAGAAGGCCACAACATCATTCTCGACATTGGTGTTCAAGGTAGCTACAAACAGCTCAACAAAGTGAACAAGCACATAAAACTTATTTATAATTCAGGATCTATGTCATAAAACTCTAATGGTTACATTTTAAATATTAGTCAAGATATATGAATGTGGAGAACTTATGCACTATATGGAAGGATAAATCCTGCTGTTGAGTATGATATTGAAGAAAAGTGTTAGAAAAAACAATAATTAATCACAGAACTCATGGTAAGGGTATCATAAACCCAAATATCTGAAAACAACAAAATGCAAAGAGGTTATATGAAGAATCATAGATGTAGATTGTTCAGCCAAGACTGAAGCACTGTTTGAAACCTTTTATTTGATTATTTGCTGTAGTTGTCATAGAATGGATGGCTAATATTCTCTGCACACTGATATGCAATGTTTCTACTCTTCAAAAAACAAGGCTGAAACTGCAGATCTAAATTACTATGCCCCATTCAAAGTAGCTGCCCTGACAGAACATGCATTTACTCTAGCCTTCCTGCCATTGCTTAAGACAGCTTTAGAGCTCCTTTAGAAATTGCTTTCAGAGCCTGAAGCTATCTTTTTTTCCAGTCCTCAGTAGTGGCAAATCTTCATTGTTTGACAGGGGATTTGATTTTTTAGAGATTGCCAAAAGTCAAGACCAGTGAATAAAGTAGTTGGTTAAATTGGATTAGACTGTTTGGGATTTCAAAAATAAGGTGAGCTGAAGTTATGAGCCTAATATTCTCAGATAGCTCATAAAACACTTAGGGGCAATTTAAAGAAGGAATTTTTCAAAAAAGATTTTTAGTTCTCTCTTTCATGAAATCAGTGGATACCACTAGATGATCTCTAAATTCCCTTCCAGCTTTATCATTCTGTGATTTCATTATTTATTTATTTAAATGTCTTGAAAGCTTTGGTGCTACTTTTAAGACAAATAACACAAATGTAAACATGATTAAATTTTTTTTAATTTTAAACACAATATTAAAAGAACACACATTATGTTCCTAATTATACTGAGACAGATTTCTGTTTTCTGTAAAGTGAAGGAGAGTCTTGGATAGATGATCCTCCAGCTGTACAATGACATGCCATTGTATTAGTTATCTATCATTTTAGACCAAGCTATTCCAAAATGTAGTGGTTTAAAACAACATCTTATCTCACGGTTCCTATGAGCCAGGAATATAGGCGTGGTTCATCTGTGCCCTTTGCTTCAGGATTTCTGACAGGCTACAGTCAAGGTGTCATCTGGGTTGCAGTCACCCAAAGGACCTGCTTGGGAAAGATGTGCTTCCAGGCTCACTCACATGATTATCAGCACTATTCAGCTCTTCATGGGTCTTGGTCCTCATTGGCCATTGGTGGAAGGCTGCCCTTGGTTTCTTTCCACATGAGTTTCTTTATAAGGTATTCCAATAATACGGCAGCTTGCTCTATCAAAATAAGCAAGCAACAAGTCAAAGAAGCAGAGTTTATGAGCAAAAGAGATGTCATGGTCTTTGTAACCTAATTGTGGAAGTGATATCCCAGAACTTTTGCTACATTCTCTTCTCTAGAAATGATTAATTATGTCTAATCCAGTGATTAATTAATTAAGGGGTAGAGATTACACAAGGGAGAGAATACCAGAAGGTGGGGACGATAGACAATCTTATTAAGCAACCTTTTACTGTATTTTCTCTGGACCCCAATTATTCTATCTATTCCACTTGAAAAATATACTATCATCTCTCAGATCCCTATAAAGCTCAACCCGTCACATTGAAGTCTAGTATCACCTCACATGGTGAGAGAGACATAGGATACAGATAAAGACATTCCTGCTCAGAAAGGGAGAAAATGAGGAGCACATATATTGTGTACTGCTCTACCCATTTTGGTATACGCCTGAAATATTTTCACTAATAGTTTTCTCAAAAACTTTTTTGGGTTTTTAGTGTGTTTCATTGATATTTTCCTTATGAAACAAAAGCCACACCCATAAATTCTTTTGAGAAAAGCAGTTTCCTTGGACTTCTATTGAGGTGGCTGAAAAGCAAAGCCCTTGAGCTTGCTGGAGAAGCTATTGTGTAATTAAAAAGATCCTTGGGGTACATTCAATCACTTCAAAGAGTACATTGTGCAACTGAATAAAATTCTGACCCTTTGTTCTTTTTAAGTCTTTCAAAAACATTGTACAGTCATATCACTAATACATCCATTTAAGTGTCCCATAGTCAGGCATTGCGTATCTACCAGTGCTAGCAGCACATGAAAAGACATTTAAAAACATGTATAATTCCCCACTATATTTGGCCTTCCCTTGCTCTGGAACCCTAGGAGCTCTGGAATTGTCATTTTTCTATGATCATTAATTTCACAACTACCCTGCCTCGTGGACCTCTGTACCACAGGGTCTGCTGCATCTGGACCTATGGTACAGACATTACTTAGTGTGGGTTCCACTTAAAGCTGTCACAACACTGTTCCAAGTGCGCAATAAAGTACCTTAAGAACCCCCAAAATCTGCCAGGCATTGTGGATGGAAAATGTGAAGACACAGTGATATGATGTTACCCATACCATGGACCAATGTGATACTATGCAGATGTTTAAATTGCCTAGGACCCTTCAGACAACATCATGACAGCAGGTTTCAGAATTAACCTTTTAATGAGACAAGATCATAGATACTTATGATCTTGAATACAATTTTTTTCTGAATCTTTTTTCTGATAAAGATAAGGAATGTGTGTGTTATATATGTGTGTATGTGTGTGTGTGTGTGTGTGTATATATATATATATATATTTGCCAAATTAATGACTGCATGCCATGTATCTGAAACTATATTAATCTTCTGTAACAAAGATACTTCTTCTAGAATAGCAACTGCAATTAGTGCTACTACTTGGTTTAATTTGCAGTAATCTATTTTCATCTCCTAGGATCTATCTCCATCGTTCAGGGAGCAAAATAATAAGTTAAATGGAGACAATGGGTCCATGACCTCTGCATCTTTGCTTTCCCCCTACGATGATGTATATATAATATATACAGGGTGGGGCAAAAGTAGGTTTGTTCATACAGAAAGTAATACAATAATTAATAAATAATAATACAAGAATAAACTGTGTTTCACATACTCACAACTGCAAGTCTACTTTTGTCCCACATTGTATTATATATTTTACTTACTATGTTGTACAGGTTTGGGAGGAGGGAGCAGGGTTAGAAAGGAGTTTTAGAAACTTCCACTTGACCTTCCCACTGGATTAACTCTTATTCTGCAATCTAATGAACTATTGACTACCAAGTATCTCCATTCCAATTATGTCCTGGGAGAATGAAATAAGACCTTTGTGCGTCAGTGACCCCAGTGAAGCAACTAGTATGAGCTGGACCTATGCCAGAATTCCATGAAGTCTCTGGCCTTTATGTGCCTTCACTTTAACATAGGGATAGTGATGCTGCTTTATGTTTGGTTATCGATGTCAACTCATATCTGACATTTCACATTCCTCAGAATGTTTGTGTATTACCCTTTCCCCCGGATTTGGTTAAACAAGTGAATGGCTATCATTCCTGTTGGGGAATGACTTGCCGTTGTGTTACAGCGTTTCTTCTTCTTCAGGTGGTAAGTGTAGGGTCAGCAACTGACGCAGGTACAGAAAGTAAATGTGAGTTTGTAACTTTTTACTTACTTGATTGTCTTCAGTTTTTTAGCCATACCTTTGATTTATACCCAAGGGAGTGATGTTATTGCCTCTGTCCTTGAACCTATGCCTTATACTGTAAAAGGAGGTTGTTGTTTTTCTTTTTGCATGTACACATTTTAATTTGATATCTCTCCAGGTCAGTGGTTGAACGTGATATTAGTGATGCCACTTGTCATTCTTTGATCAGATTAATACAGATCCAGTGGATTATTTTCTACTTAAGGTATAATCCTCCATATTCTTGGACCAAGGACAGGAAAAAGCAGCACAGAGTTTTTTTTCTAACTCTGTCCCCTCAATCACCACTTTGAATCTGTTATATCAGTAATATTTGGATACACATATTCAATCAGCATTACATGCTACAACCCCAGTAGGAAATAGTATTTTAAGAGTGTATTTTTCAGTCCATAAGGATGATGTGCGATTGTGTGTGAGTTCGCAGCTTCGGTCTCACCTGAAACGACAAGCAGTCATTTTGGATTCCACAAATGAGCCTGTCAGTAGGCAACAAATGCCAGAGCATACTATATTTGTCTTAGATTCTTTTTTTATGACAGATGATAGCATGTTTTTGAAAGCTTTGGCATAAAAGTTATGTTATCTGTGACCTTTCCTGGCTCCGCTTATGGCAATTATGTCTCAACTTTCACAAGAAAATTGATATAAAACAGAGTTCCCAATCTCATCAAGATCCCTTAATGTGCCCTAAAGCAATAATACATGACTCATATTTTTACTTCAAGAACTTAAATGTAAATGACATATCATTACCCAAAGGGTTATATTTTGCATCTGACAGATATTACCTTTCTAAAATCTTGTATGGCTTATATAAGTTTTAATAAAAATAGTAAATTTTCCCAGGTAGAAGGTAACTCATAGTTATTAGTTTGATCCATTTGAAATTGCCAGCATTTGACAGTTTTTGACCTATAAAAATGGCAATTCCATATGATTCAAGCTAACAACTTTATACATATTAAGTTGTTGCATTTTTCTTTATACACGTGATAAAAATGTACAAGAAAAAATTGGTCATTTTCTCTCTCAAACTTTACTTCTATTTCTATTCCTTATCTTGATGAATGCACCATTGACTACTCAGTTGCCCAAGTAAACCTGGAAGTTATAATTAAGTCTTCCATCTTCCCTTCTTTTTATATCCAGTTGATAATGAACTCTATTTTTTCTTAAAATATTCTAAAACTCCAATGCAGGCTCCATTGCTACTGCTACTGCCTTGGCTCAATTTATAATCTGTCACAGATGGCGTTCCCCAGGAAGCAGACTGAGGTAGAGATTATATGCAAGAGATTTATTAGGGAGTGTTCTTGAGATTTCAATGTGTTGGAGAAAAGAGATGGTAGTGATGGTTAAGTGGACTATTCTGCTTCTAACTCATGGATCCCAGACCAATGTATTTTAACTACAGGAAAGTGGTGTCCTCCAAAGTTCATCAGTTTAAAACAAAATTTTTCAACCTTGGTTCTACTGACATTTGGCACTGAATAATTCTTTGTTGTGGAGGATATCCTGAGTAATGCAAAATGTTTAGCAGTATTCCTGGTTTCCATCCACTAGATGCCAGAACCAACCCCCCAAGTGGTGACAAACAAAAATGTCTAGACTTTGCCAGATGTCCTCCAAAACTGCCCTTGACTGAGAAGCATTGGTTAAAGTATATCCTTGGAGAATGGCATTCCATCATTGCAAGGTGTGGATTTTGGGCTGGTATTTCAACTGTGTCGCCAGCTTTCTAGGTGGCACAGAATGTGACGTGCCCAGTAGATGGACCCATTGGTCATGCACTTAACTGCCACATTTTCTTTGCCATTAAATGGTCCCTTGGTCTAACACAATGTATGTAGGATGCCACATGAGTAGAGCAAACAATTTCATAAACCTTCAGATAATGGGGCTGGCTGAAGTGCTACAGACAAAAAAGTAAAGCAATACTTGAAATATCTACCTCTTCCTGTCAAAGAAACAAAAAATAACTGTTTCTTGCATAGTAAAGGGGGTTTAATGTAATTAACCAGCTACCAAATAGCTGATTGTTCTCTTTGAAGAATGATGCCACATGGAGGAGCTCAGTATTAGTTTCTTCTGCTGAATGATCGAGCATTTGGTAGCAACAGTGGCTGAATCAGTCTTGGTAAGTGAGAGTCTGTGCAGGTGGGTTCATGCATAGCCTCTAACCTTGTCATCATAGCTACTCATTCATTTGCCCATTGTGGTAGCATTAGTCTAGATGAGGAAGAGACTGGCTGATATCAACTGAATGAGTTTTTGATATGCCTGATTATTTAATGCCTTTTCCATGGTGAATGCTTTTCGAGTACATTACATGTGATACAAATATTCCCACACTTGGTGCCCACATGCACATACTTACTCATATGCCTCTCTCCCAGATCTTCCAGGTCCCTGTCCTCTTAGCCAAGTTATTTGCTACCGTGCATGCACTTGTACGTGTTCTAGCTTCCAGGTATATCTCTTTTCACACAAAATAAGGCCTAAGTGCACCATCCAAAGTTCCACTCATTAGGAACATTTGTCCTCACTATTATCTTTCAAAGCACCCCTAACCAGGACCCTAGTCTAGTTGCTATCCATAGCAGCTGGAGCCTACATACCAACTCACCCTGCCAAAGAACCACGATTGAATTTTTTTCCTCCATCAGCTGAACATAAAGGAACCAATAGGATGTGAACTGAAAGGGTGCCGATGATACTGTGGTGGGTAATACATAGGTCTAGAGAAATAAGAGTTTTCAAATTTACGTACAGGAAAAAACCTAAACACTTAAGAAAAACTATGAAATAGAGGCACCCAACTCAACAGAAAACTGATTAAAAGGAATAGTTAACAGAGAAAAGAAGACTAAATGACTATTCAGAGAATAAGTAGACATCATAGAAATCAAAACTATGATCCCTAAAATACAACATTCAGTAGATGAGCAGGCTGACCTAGTGAGAGGGTCAACAGAGCTAAACCGATCTCTGAGAGTTTAGTTCAAGAAAGAAAGAGGCAAAAAGTATCCGGAAAATGAGGACTGGAGAATATATTCAGATGTTCCCACAAGCATTCCAGAAAGAGAGAGCAGGGGAAATGAGAGGAAGGAAATTGCATTTAAAAAGAAGAAGAGAGGAGAAGGAGGAGGGAGAGGGAAGTAAGAAGAGGGAGAGGAGGTATAAGGCCCACCACACAACTGAGGCCTGAGGTAAAAAGACCAACATATGCACGTATCCTACAGATAGTTCAGGGCCTAAGACTAGAGGGGAAATTTGTAGACTTTCAGAAAGAAAACAAACAAACATGTTCCTAGGAAGTATTAAAAATCAAAGTGGTGTCCAACTCAGAACCCCTGTAATTTCGTATCCCCAGGGAGAACCGTTCACGCTGTGCTCCTGAGGAGCTCATCTTCCAAGGCTGAAACATAGATGATACTTCCTGCAGGTGTTCGATACAGCACCCTGGTCACACTTGTCATTGCTAATGATAAAAGCGGGAAAATGGTGGGTAATCACTTTAAAGTCCTGAGAGGAAGTTAGCTCAAATCCAGAATTCTATGTCCAGTCAATGTAATGTGAGAGCAAAATAAAGACAGTTTCAGATTTACAAAGCTCAAAAGGTGTCCACATATAACTCTGTTCTGAAAGAATTCCTAAACTCCTGCAGAAGAAAAAAAATCTAATTAACAGAAGTAAGCAAAGACATCTGAGTGGCTGATATACAATATCTAACACAAGCTAATCTGACTATGGGAAATGATGAGGAGGAAATGTAGGGTGGAATTGAAGCAAGCTATTGTTGTCTCGTTCAGCAGGAGGCCTGGTGGTTAAGAAATGCATTCGGCTTCAAGTAATTGAGAAATCCAGCTCACAGAGGGGTATCTCTTTCTCATAACAACTCTGGATAAAAGAAGCTGCTTGATGTCGGCCCAGAAGCTCGATGACAAGTTGCCTGTACAATTCTCTCGGCATCTTTCTCAGGCTTAGCATCTCATGGTTACGAGGACGCCTGCTGCAGCTTCTGATGGTACAGCCACGTTGACAGTCACAGACAAAGCAATGGCAAGTCATTATTTTCTCTCCTATGAAGACAGCTGGAGAAGATTCCTAGTATGTCTTATTGGCCATAATTCATAGCATTTGACAATCCTGGCTGGAAAGGAACCCGGGAAAAGAGTACTTTAGCTTCTACCACCCCTTTGTGAAAGAAGGCAAGGGAGAAGGGGTGTGTGAAGGATGGTGGATCATCCAATCCAAACAGAATGCCTGTCACAGAGGCTAAAGATGCTGATTCACTACAGATGTCGATAGTAAATGGGATCTGGAAATGCCACCCCAAAATATGCCATTCTGGCACAAGGATTATTTTGAGCTAAAAAGAATTAAGAAAGAACACAAGTAGGAAGAGATCTCTGCCCTTTCTGCCTAAAAGCTAGACATAAATTTCCCCTGTCAAAGTGACAGATTTTTCCCCTGTCCTTGTACCAGGACAAGGAGAATGACCTTTATCACCAGAGACAAAGACCCAGCACCAAGATGGGGCTGTACTCACAAAGCTTACTGAAACAACCTTTATTTGTCATTAGTTCCCCTTACGTTTCCTAGTGATTTCCGCAGTTTTTCATCCTTGGAGCCAAAACCTCCCTCCTTTGTGAGGAAGTGTATAAGCTCCTGAGTCTAACTACTTCTTTTTACTCCTTTTCTGTGAACTCCCATGCACACAAAAATATTAATACATTTGTTCCTTCCTCCCCCCATTAATCTGGTTTTTTTTGTGTGTGTGTGCCAGTTAAGTTTGCAGGCCCCCCTAACTGAATCGTAGAGTATAGAGAAAAAGTTTTCTTCTCTGACAATAAAAAAGTATAAATTCAGAACATGTTTACAAATCAAGAGTAATTATTAGTGTAAGTATATGGGGAGATGCCAGATACCTACCTCCTAACCTCTAAGAGAAGACTAACTCGTTTGCTTTGCCCTGTGGAGCCGAGTATAGGATTCCAAAGATGCAAGAATGAAGTGGCCCCTGAGCTACTTCCCCGTGAGGGTGGAGTAAGTTTTCTACAGGATGTTCATTTTGCTGAATGTTATACACGGAGCTGAATTGTTCACAAATTTGAGAAGCAGGAAGACAAGTAGAGAAATGAGAATTGTGGGTCTCTCAGTACCTTTGCCAGTTGTCAGGGAAATGTTTTCTGGTGCTCTGAACAAGCAAACTCCAAATATATGGGAAACATGGCCCTATCTGTAAAAATGCATAAGCATGTCCCCTTCATGTATGTATTTTTAGTTTGTAAATACACATATGAAGTGTTAATAGTAAATATTATGTAAGGCACCAGTATCAAATGGTGTTTTATTACTGATAAAGCTAAATTTCTTCTGTATTTTTAAGATACAAAATAAATATAACACAGCCTAAAAAATGTTTTTATTTACCTCATTCTAGAGACCAGTGCTCTCAACACCAGATTTGGAAACAACCTGAAATTCCACTTGGAAAAACAGACCTGCCTAGAAAAGCCAAGCAATAGCACAATATGCTCCAAGGCAGCGTTCTGATCCCCTGCCTCTCACGCAAGGCATTCAGATGGGCAGGCTGCCTGAAAACAAGATTGGGGATTTCTTTGTGTAGTGATTGTTCACCCTAGTGGCTGTGAGTGGAATTCAAATCATTTTAAACAAACAGAGGCTTTGCTGAGTCACCTTGACTGTCTGAGCTTGCAAACTTGCAGCAGAAACAGGGGCAACAAGTGAAAACCATTAGAAATTCCTAAACATGCAAAAATGAATGTTAAATATTTAAGCGTAATAAATTATAAGTGAATGATTATAACTTGCTGTTCTCATTGCTTATAATAGTTCACAGGCAAATATTAAGATATATTTACAGTACTAATATTTTCTAAAAGAACGACCCCCCTTTTTTTTTACAGATAAGATAAAGGCCCTTTTAATTTTGGTTTTATGCTGTTATCATTTGAGTTTATTATGTCAATAGCATGAAATAAACATACAAACCTTACTTGAAGCATTTTTTAAATGATGTCGAAATCTAATAAAATTAGTGACCCAATTCTTTCCAATAGCTCCAATGTATTTCCTTTCTTAAACCAAAAATCTGGGTAAAAATACCATTTCCTTTCAAATGATTTTACATATTAAAACTACGAAGTTCAGATTAAATTGATCTATTTACTACTGTTCATTGTGCTCTATTCCCTTTACAAAATTGATGTTTCATGTTCAATTGTTTAATTTCAACTAAAATTGGAAGGCCAAAGCAACTTAGGCTATATAATAATAAAATTACCTTACACTGGTAGAGTTCCATATTTTTCAAAGCACTTTCCCATTATTGAATTTTGCCTCACAACAAATCTAGTTATTATTATTTCTCTTTTGATATATGAGGAAAATAAGGCATCAAAAGGTGAAGTGACTTGTTTTTAGTTACATCATTTAATTAGTGGTAGAGCTAAGGCTGGCACCGAATGTTTCTGCATCTGTTATAGAGTTCTCCTCTGATTATTCCATGAATCTTGGTATTTTCATGGAGCTGAGCCAGGAGTGTGTACTCACTGGTAAACTCTAAGCTCTTCAATGCAGAGTTCAAGAGGTCTCAGTTCTTGGAACATCCGTTCAGAGTCTGCAAAAGACTATGGAGACTATAATGAGCTTGGCAATCTAGTCTTCTGGGGAATAATGAAGGTTCAAGATCATACCTGTCCAACTGAGAATCAGATGATGCATCATCAAGGAAATGGGTCACGGTTAAGTCCAAGAAAAAGCCTTTCATGAAGCGGTAGCTTAGAAATTGATGGTTAACCCAGTCTACATGGATGTTGTTTTAGAAAGAGTGGGTATTGCTGGAGAAAGATCAGAGGTCTGAGGCAAAGTGAAACAGGAAAATTCAGGGCCTTTTCTGTCCTTCAATGGCTAAGACTCTGCAACAGGCCCTGGCTGGTATAGCTCAGTGGATTGAGCGCCGGCCTGCAAAGCCAAGGGTCACCAGTTCGATTCCCAGTCAGGGCACATGCCTGGGTCAGGTCCCCTTTGGGGGACATATGAGAGCCAACCACATGTTGATGTTTCTCTCCCTCTCTTTCTCTCTCCTTTACCCTCTCTCTAAAAATAAATAAATAAATAAATAAAAGACTCTGCAACAGGTACCTATTAAAAGCTACAAGTTACTAGAGAGTATAAGCATTTTAAGACACCCAGCACTAGAGACTGCAGGGGAAGATTTGAGGATTAAAATAATGTCAACATCACACTTCAAACAGGTACCTGGGAGTATAGACATCCAGGAATACAGGGATTCGTCGGAACTTGCATATCAATTCTGACCATACATTTACAGGGAGATGAGGCCTCAGCCCATGGACCAGGACTGGAGAGACTGTGCCAAGATGGATTCACACTAAATGATCTGGGACAAAGTTTATCCCGGTGGTTCTGGGTAGTTACGGGAGCAATTCACAGTAAGATGTTTCTGAAGAAGCTCAGATAGCCAACAGAGAGGGGCAAAGTGGCAAACAAACTTGCCAACATTTCATTATTGATGGAGATAATTTAGAAGGAGAAAGAAAGGGAGGAATTTTGCTTTCAGGTTGTAAGAAAACCACAAAGAGGATTTGCAAAGGAAAGTACCAGTTGAAACTTGGGCACTGAGAATTCTTTGTTATTATTCGGCTCCCCAGCTTCAGCCTAATGCCCCACAGGAAGAGTTCCCAAAAGGAGGAAACCCAGACCCCACAGAGAGATGCCCAGAAAAGCTCCAGGCCCTGGTTCGACTTCGCTCACTGACTTACAATTGTGCAGGATGCCTATCCACTGGCAGGATAGGTGTGACCACTGGAGCACCAATCCCTTGCTATTCCAAGGGAAAAAGGGGTGTTGGGCCCTCTGTTGAGAGAAACAATCAGCTTTCTTTTTTTTTTTAAATAGGAGGAATAGACATCTGAGAGGCAAACTCTACCCTGATCCTCCAAACATGGAGGCAAGAAGGTATTTCAGTTCATTAGGTTCACCTATCATCCCAACACTTTTTTTTTTTTACTCAAGACAAGGGACCTGAGGGAGGGGCTGGCATAGACCCAGCACATTCATGTGCCACATAATGACATTTTCATCAGTGATGGACCACATATATGATAGTGCTATCAAATATTATAATGGGACTGAAAAGTTTCTACCACCCAGTGATGTCACAGCCATCATAATGTCATATATAATGTCATAAAGCAACACATTAGTCCTATGTTTGTGATGATGCTGGTGTAAACAAACCCACTATACTAGCAATCATAAAAAAGTATAGCACATGCAATTACGTATAGTACAAAATACTTGATAATGATAATAAATGGCTACATCCTGGTTTATGCATTGACTTTTTATTGTTACTTTGGAGTGTCCTCTTTCAACTCACACAAAAATGTTTGCTGTAAAGCAGAATGCCGTGTTTGCCAGCAGCAGCCTCACACATCTCACCTTTACTGTGGCAAATGCTCTGGATGCTCTGGAAGTCGTAAGGAATCTGGAAATTAAATAAAACCTAGAAAAACTGATGGTACATCAGTGATATTTGTATGCTCCCATGTTTTGCGGAATGCCAGGACATTCCTCTCATGTGAAGGACAAGTAATGTCACCTTCTTCAACAAATTAAGAGGCACAGTGCTTTAGCCCTCCTTGAGTGTGGGAGATGTACTATCAGTTGTGTTCATGATCTCATATTCCGGCTGCTCATAGGCAAATCTCTGACACAGGTTCCGCTTGGTCAGTGCAGCCCCAGCAGGGCTGAGGCCCAGTTGTCAGCGATAGTAACCTACTCATTAGCACTAAACCTTTCATTGGCTTTTCCCCTTCCCCTTCTCTCTGTGTCATGCCCTGCAATGTTCCCCAGGGCTAATTACCTCCTAAATAATGTCCACTGAAATCCTTGCTCCAGATCTGCTATTGGGACCTAAACCAAGACAGTCCACAAGGATAGAAATGGGGAGAGTTATTACTACAGAATTACTGCATTAGTCCCAACAAGAGATAATGATGGCATAACCACAGTGGGTGGTAGCACTGAAGGTAACTGAATGTGACCAGGAGTGGTTGAAATTTAGATATATTTTGAAGTTACATGTGTGAGTTGGATGTATGAAGAGAGATAAAGGACTCCAGGATGTCTCCAAAGATTTTGCTTAGACTCACTAGAATGGTCAAGTTTCTTGCAAGTGAGATAAAAATGGCTTCAAGAAAAGCAAATTTTCTGGGGGAAGATACAGCATTCAATTTTGGCCAACATAACTTTGAGAGTCCTAGTAAGTTTTTGAGAGAGGCTTTCAAGTAGGTCGTTGGACACATGTATCTAGAGTTCAGAAGGAAGTTCCACAGAAGAGATGTAGTGAGAGTCATTGGTCTACAGATGACATTTTGAGAAATGAGCTCATTAAGATAATGAACATAGAGGCAAAGACAAGAGGACCAAGGCCTGAGCATTGGATTCCGCCAGTGTTAAAAAGCTAGGGAGAAGAAGGAAAGAAGAGAAGAAACAAAACAATCAAAACCAAGCTATCTATCTCTGGCACAGAGGGAAACCCCAGGAAGTGGGATGCTGGGGAGGCCAACAGGGCAACAATACAGCATATCAAGGAGGAGGGAGTGATTAGCTGTAACAGATGTTGCTGGTAAGTCGGGTCAAACACAGACAGATTTATGAGTGGATTTAGCAATGGAAGATCAGTTCCAACCCCATGAAAAATTTTGGGTATCCAAAATACTTCCTGAATCCAGTGTTTGTTTCAGTGAATGTCTGAGTATTCCTGGGGCTAAAGAAAATCCAGGCTTTCTCAAGAAGATAGGGAGGGTATGCATGAAAAGAAGGAAAGACTCTTAAAATGAACTGGCTACCTGGAAATTTCCCCTCAGGTTAGCCTTGTCATTGACAGGAAAACATTGGGAATAATATAAATGGCAGATGAATGAACTCCCCACGGTGCCCTGGGGGGAGATTTGCAATAACACCAAATCTCCTGACAGTTAAGCCAGGTTAATTTACTGACTGCTTTTGTGATAGATTTTGCTGTAAAATAAAAGGGATAGTAACTTCTACTGAACAATAGTACCTGAATAGTACCTTCAGTACCTGAAGTTTTGATTGCAGAGTGTTTGGCTTATTCCAGTCAATGGGTAGTCTCTAGGTACCCTGAAAATACTAGCTGGATTCAGGATGATCTAGCCGCCTGATAACAATAATGCTGGAAATCATCTGGCAGCAAGCCTCAATAGTTCAATAGGAACCCAAGTGAGATAATGTCAGAAAGCCAATACTTACAAAGTAACTGACTCCCAGAAAGTATGGGGCAAAATAAACCCATGTAATCATTTTATCTATTTTCTATGTAGTAAAAAAAGGTGTTCTGTGCCTATCTTAAACCTTGGTACAAATAATACATTTTTTTCCCTCTTATGATATCATTTGAATTTGGTCCAGGAATTACCTTTAGCTTACTTCATCAGTGCTCAAGGTCATCTTGATGTTTGCACTTCTTCATCCACCATCTTTCTCTTAGCAATAGTCACTCTTGGGATAAAAATAGCATCCACCTGTGGGGCTGTTAAGAGGGTGATGTGATTTAACCTAGCTAAATCACTTAGAACAGCACTTGGAAAAGAGTTTGTGCTCTATGTCTGAGTGTTGGCTCTTATTTTCACCTTGAGGTGATAAAGGTCCCCCCTTTGCATGACTTACCTATATATGGGTTTCTGCTCCTCATGACCATGACAATTGTAAAATATAGAACTTGTCAAATAATTGTGACAATGAATACTTCCAATTTTAAAGGTATGGATATGTAGGCAATGATGATCCTGAGACATCTAGAAACCCTACAGTTTCTGGAGATAAAGGTAAGCATGAGTCACTCATGTTTCAAAGACATGATTAGTCTTGAGATCTTTGAGTCTAAGAGAAGCGATGGTCACACCTTAAATGAGTATTTACAGTAATTTCACACTTCTAAGAAAACTAGGAGACACATGTTCCTCCGCCCCGCCCCTCATCTTAGATTCAGCAGGTCTTATCTTTGGCCCTTATAGTTCACTGCGCATTGTCTGAGCCTGAATTTTCTTTGTGAGGAGGCTTTGATGGCAACATAAACACTGAGAACCTTGCAGAAACTGGGAGCTTCAGTGATGGGGTCCAGTCATTCTTCTGGGAGCTAACGCTTTCCTGGGGTGCAGTGAAGAGGTGGGGTGCAGGTTTGTCACTCCCACGTCCCCTCATCACCAGCCCTCCTGGGAGTCTCTCCGTTTTTGTCACGTCCAGCTCCTGATCTTAAAGTTCAGAGACCGTCCCCTTTCTTGGACTATCTTTTACAAAACAAACTTTTCTGAACTCTGCAAAATAAGTTTTGGGTCTCCACCCAAAAGCCTTGCTGGGGCTGAAAGAGCATGGAGAGCGAGAAAAAAAAAGTTCTTGTGTCTCTGATCCATCCACAGCTGTGCAATCAAACACAAAGTAAAATATCTCAATGAATTATCCATAGTAATAAAATGGGCTGCACCATCTCCTGCCTCCAACCTTCACCCACGCTGCCTCCTTTGTCTGGAATATGCTGCTTTCCCTTCCTCCCACCCGGTCTTCACATCTAGTTCCAAATCACTCAGCAAATTTATTTAATGCCTTGATTGATTATTTTAAACTATCAACACAGACTGAAAATTTCCCGAACATAAATGTACTTTTGCACAGGATATTCACTAGCATAGCTGAAAGTGACGATGAGGCGGCCTCAGAAAGCCTGTGACCAGCCAGGTTTCCCGTTAAAACTGGCTCCACCTAAGGAGATACACCTTTTTAGGAGCCGCTGCTCCACGACCCTTTCCTTCACCCCTTCCCAACATCTTCCCAGAGAAAAGCACCCATAATCACTCATTTGCATCTCAGTGGAAATGTAAATTCAGGCATTACGTTTCCCCGTTTCCGAGCATTTGCAGGTTACACCTAGATGCTTTGTGGAATGAGACACGTGGTTCCCCAGGAAAGTGAGGTGAAGCTGCAGGGATGATTTTATTTATTTCAGTGCAGAACTGAGGGACTTGGGCCTGCCCTAACCTCTCCCTATCACTAAAATAACATGTATTTCGATATTCTCAAGGGCTACTTTGAAAACCAAATGAGATGCTGTATCTGGAAATCCCCCAAAACTATAAAGTATTACACAAATGTTAGCGTTACGATTGGTAAGTTTTATAAATTTCACATTCATTGGCATTCAAGACAAATCTGGAGATTCCTTATTCATAACTCCCAGATCTCTCAAAGTTGCTATATAATATTCTGCATTCAGCAGAGGTTGGAATTCCATGTAGATTTAGGGACAGGTTCTGAATATTTTTACAAAGCAAGAAAGCATTTTTTCTTTAAGAATAGAATGATATATGGGTCTTGCAATGATTTTTAAAAAATCTTTTTGAATTTTCTCTTTGCCTCAGTGGGATTCTCCTGAGTCTTTCTTACTTTTGTTCTAGAAGCACATTTTATCTTTCTGTTAATACATGACTCTGCTGCCGGAGGAGGACTAGGAACCGGGTGGGTCTGCCCTGGCATGGTCTAGAAATAGGTTCTTGTGGTCCTGGAGGAAGAATGTCAAGGACACACAGGCAGGATAATTTTAAGCAATAGTGGGCAAGCTGTAGCAGCTGTAGTAGCGACCGTGTGGACTCAGGAAAAGAAGGGATTGAAGCAGCGGGAGTGCTCTGCTGCCGCTCACTGCTCCCCTGGTTGCTAGTCTCATGGGGACTCTTAGAGTTTAGGAGAAAGAAGGGCAAAATGTGTGTGCCCAAGACAAGGGCATGGGCTTGCTCCAGGGAGGGCACGCAGGGCACAGATGCCCTTGAAGAGGCTGCCGCACTCGACAAGATACTTCCCCGGTGCTCAGGTGGTAAAGCGCATTCGCTGCCCCCAGGTCACCACGGCTGATGCCTCATCCACCACCAGGTGGTTCCCTCCACTTTGCTGTGGAAGAAGTGCAGCTTCTGGGCCTGCAGACTCACACTTGTGCCCACCAGGCCCAGGAGGGTCGGAGCCCGGAGTTGCAGCGCCATTGTGGAGCCCGGAGTTGCAGCTGCTGGCTGCAGAGGTCCAGCTCAGTCTCTGCTCCCAGCTGGCATCAACATTCTTATCTGCGTGACCTTGGGCCTGTTACTTGTCTTCTCTGTGCCTCATTTCCCCAGCTGCATGTCCACCACCAAGGCTCGATGGCCCCTGGACTGCGAGTGGCGCTGCGCTCTGGCCCAGCGGGGCTGCCACGGAGACAGGCCTTTGCTCAACTTTTACACGTTTATTTCCTTGAGTTTGGGGAAGAGAACAGGCTTTCTTTCAGACTACCTGATCTCTTTCCTGGCTATTCCTGGCGCTTGTGCGAATGCCATCCCTCTATTCAACACCTTTCCTGGATCTTCCAGTCGTTTCATACCCTTATCCTATCGGATCTTTTTTCCGAGGCTAGTCCCTTCCCCGGGGCTAGTCACTCATGTGACTTCTATGCACAGGCACTCAGTCAAAGGAATTTCTTTATGTTTTCTTCAACCCCACCCCCGGGTAAATCTGCTGAACAGTACTCCCTGGGTGACTGAAGAGCATCTTTCCCGCCTACTCAGAAGCCCAGAATGACTGTGAAACTGTCCTGTCCCAGTTAATCCCACTCAATCAGATGTCCGGCTCCCTTCTCTGTGGTTAAAGCAGTAGCTAACCAACTGTCTCTGCCTCCTGGCATAACTTGAAATACTGCTCTTCGTCTGATCCGAGAGCTAAACTTTGACATTTATTTAAAAAAAAACTCTTTTCTTCACTTTTAATAAAAATTAATTAGATCCTGCATTGCCTCCCTAGTTAAGAAAAATATATTTTATTTATTATTTCTTACAAGTGACTCACACAGAGGCTTGTCTTTTAACAACTACTTTTTTTGTCATACCCAACATGTACAATTCAAAAATTAGCATGTGTTTCACATTTCCTGCATAACACTAAGGGGCTGTATTTTTCCTTTGATGGAGTACTATGAATTTGCATGATTAAAAATGATCATTGTCTCCCACATTGAAAATTTGTTTAAAGATTTCCAAGCAGTTTAAATGTTCCTTTTAGTGGTCTTTGTGCATCTGTTTATTCCTTGCAGCCAAAAAATAGTTTTAGAAAGCAGGCTGTGAATTACGCTGGGAAAAAAAGAAATTTTAAAAACCTGTTAGTTTATTTTCTGTTAAAGTGATGTGTACTAGGTGAGAGTATGTCTCCTTATGTGACTAGGTCAGAGGAAATGTCCTCTCAGCCGAAACCAAATGAGACACTGAGCTTTTCTCACACTGATGCAGTCACTCAAATGCAACCAACTAACCAACCAACCAACCAACCAACCAACCAACAAATCCATTCATTCATTCCTTCATCCTCCTCAAATCTGAACCTCTTCATCATGGGTGTCAGAAAGTCAGCAGGTCACGAGTCAGCACAGTTAGACTCTAAGAATGCTGATTTTTTTTTCATTTATTTTTACTTATTTATTCACTCATTCATTCAACAAATATTTTTGGCCACGTTTGTGCCAGACAGTCATTTAGTGAACAAGTGCCTGGTCCAGGCATTCAGATGAATAAGAGAGAGATGATTTTCTGTTGTCATTGAGATTGTGATCAAGCGGGTAGCCGCAGACAAGAAGCAAACGTACAAAACGAGATTGTGGAGCCAGGTAATGAGGGAGACTGGTTGGCACAGAGGGGGAAGGTGACTCATTTCCACTGGAGACCTCATCGAAGACATGAAGTTTATCTGAAGATCTAAAAATAAGAGGCAGCCAAACATCCAAAAAACTAAGGGAAGAAAGAACATTCCTGGTGTCAATGGCTGTGCTATTTTTTCAGGTGGGAACAATCAAGGGTTCTATGAAGAGTATGAAATCCAGGTGGGAGAAAGTAGTTTACCGGAATAATATATCTACCAGGTTGGAGAAAAAGAATCAGTCAATATGGGCTAGGCTGTAATTAAGGAGGAAAGAAAAATGGTTCTTCTAGAATTATCTTTTCTATGCACAGAGAACTAACCAAAGGGCACAAGTAGTTCAATGGACAGTAGCTTGGGCAGGGTGGTGATTGTGTTCAGGTGCAGAACACATAGATACACAGCAGTTTTTTTTTGTTTGTTTGTTTTTATTTTAATGATTGTTCAAGTACAGTTTTCTCCCCAGCCCAAGGCTATAGGTATGTTAAATGACCATGCCATGGATTAGCTGCAAAGCTGCCCTGCATGTTCTTGCTCTGTGTGCCCCTTCCCCCAACTCACACCTGTGGTGGGGAAGGGGTTAAAAAAAACATCTTAGAATCTCCTGGACACTTTGTGTTCTGGGCCCCATTTCAAATGTCCATTTGGGGTCCCCCC